>JAVKPL010005457.1:0-105500 GCA_032173675.1 Gastrolobium villosum | reverse complement strand
TACATCATTAGAAATATTAAATACTTCTTTTATTTACTATTAATTTATTTTAAATTATATTATAATTTTAATTAATTAGATATAAAGAGGTGTATATATTTTTATTTAATTGTTTTATTGACAAATTCATTTTAAAAATTCTTCATTTGTTATGATCTAGATTATGATAATTAGAGTTTAATTATTTTTATATTGTTATTCAATAATGTGTTACCAAATTATTTAATAAACTTGATTATCCTTTCTGAATGATTTTAGTTCAACCATGATTAATGAATTTGATGTAGCTCTCACATGGTCTTCAGTGCAATATGGAGAAGGTGTACCTGTAAGACATTCTAACGCCCAAGCCAGATTTTGTATAAACAGATTTTTTTTTTTGGATTGCTCCACTGGTTTCCGGGGCTTCGCCCCGACTATATCCAGTCCGACCCGCATCAGTTACCTAGTATTGGCAGGTGAGTCTCCTAGCGAAGATTTTCTGCATACACAAGGTCTCGAACTCGAGTCCTTGCTTAAGCGAACCCAAGTACCTTACCACTTGAGCCAACTCTCGTTGGTTGTATAAGCAGATTTTAATATCAAGAGAAATTGATCATCTTGTGTTTAAAACACTGGTATTCGTTTATCAAAAAAAAAAAAAAAAACACTGGTATTCATAATGGGGATGACCATGGCTAAATCTTCCCATTTGTTGTTAATGGAGGTGACTGGAGATGAGGTTGCATAAAGAGTATCAGTAGCTATTGTTGAATTGCAAAACTTTTTTGAAGATATTTTCTCCCCGGTGAAGAATTTTGTGGGCTTTTAGACCTTGATCTAATATTTCATTTTAAAACACTTGATAACATGTAAAATTTATTAAATAATATACTAAAGTGTAAAAAAAAAACTACTTTAATTTTATATTTAAATTAAACTCTAATAATAATGTGATGTTCACCAAACCAATTTTATTTTTTTGGAATCGAATTGCTATTTGATGGTTTTCTAGGAGGAATATACCATGACCTAGTGTGTAACTAATAAACCAGTATTTTGTACATTCTCTTTATTATTATTATTTTTTCTACTTTTCACTATTTCACTTAAACATAGGTGTCACAATTGAATTGGCACCAAATGACAACTCAAATTTAAAAATTTTAAACAATAGAATCACCACTAATATTATTTAATTTTAGGAAAAATTAGAAAACCTTTAATTTGAAAATTGGTCTTTGGAAAAATAAGATTAGGTTCATAAATCTAATTATGAATAAGGAAGGGTGAAAACTTAATTTTATGACCTTAATTAAACATGTAAATGATTATTAAATTTTAAAAAATAATTTTTTATCTGAAAAAAATTAAATGAATGAGATGGTTATTCATAAAGAAAAAATAAATTATTTTACCTTGATGAAAGAATTCCCGCTTCGACGCATCCTTTGGTGCAATATGAAACTCAAACCTATGTCATTCTTAATAAAGTATGAGTTGGTTAATTTAAACATTTTTAATGTTTGCGGAGGATATGATTTCACCTAAAAAATAAGTTTGATTCAATTTAGAAATTCTGAGTCATGAAATTATTGTAGCTCAGATGATAATAATGGAGTGTATGAAGATTAACAAACTGTCATAGTTTAGTAAACCTTTGGTTTGTTAAGAATGAGAATCGATCTTCAAACGTATTTTTGATGCACTTATAGTTGGCCCATTACATATGGTCCAACATTGATTCAATAAGTTTGGAGATAACTATAATTATGGCCTATATATTCAAAAAAAAAAAAAACAATTTCAAATATAACAAATTACTATCAAATCTATGTTCAAATGAAGTAACATATGTGATTGTGATTTGTTTGGCCAAAAAACGAAAACATTAAATTTGGTATGATTTGATATATAAGATTTAGGATGTGTTTTGAATGATTTAATCATAATTATTTATTTATTTTTAGAAGATAATTTGGTATGAATTTTGTTATTTTGATAATTATAATTGAAAATCAGAGAGTTACTCTTTTATGATATCGTAACTTTCTATTTATCCACTTTTTCTATGCACTTTCAGCACCATTTAGTATTAGAGCACTAGGTTGTCTTCAACTATTGGCTGAACAAAATCATAGAGATCGTCGATGGTGGAGTCATAAAGGTAAATTATGTGGACTCATTCCTAAAGAAGATAGACAACTGCGTCAGATAGACCCACGAGACATAGAAAATGAAAAGCTCGGAAGGCGGATCTAGGATTTGACGTGACAGCTTGTGTAAGCATTGGGAAATAAAATCCAAGTCTTAGACCGACAACTTGTGTCGACGCTAAGTAAGAAAATCCAAGATTTGAAGCGACGACTTGTGCATGCACAAAGCAAGAAAATCCAAGTTTTGGAGCGACAAGTTGTGCAAGAGCAGAGCATGAAAATCCAAGATTTTGAGTGAAAACTTACACGAACAAAATTGGACGTTCAATCCAAATAAGAAATGGAATCAAAGGGAACATTTGATAACGAAGAGAAGGACGTCAATCCTATGGGGATTCTAAACAGGGAAGAATTGGGAAGTATAACCAGCAAATCAGTCCACTTTTCAAGATATCGAGATGTAAATCAACATTTCTAACTTTGAAGTCTATATTCATAACCCAGTTTATGATGATTATCCGATCTATGATGGTAATCTAATTCATGATGATTATCCAACTTACGATAACAATTCAATTTATTATAAGTATTTAACCTGCGATGATAATCAATATATGATGATCATTCAGCTTATAATAAATCTGATGGAGAATCAGATGATGATCTAATAGAGGAAGAATGATCATTTGAGTTTCCACCTAAAGATATTGATATCAGTGAGGATGAAGCATATTTGAGGACAAATCTTTTCCTACCCTGGGAGAATGCTGCACTTATTATTGGCCTATTACTCATGGCCCAATAATTGATTCAATAAATTCGGAGTTAATCAGAATTATGACCCGTTAAGCATGACTCGCATGTTCAAATAAGCAACAATTTAAATTTAATAGATTACGATCAAATCCAAATTCAAATGAAGTAGCACATATGATTATGACTTATTTGGCAATAAAAGAAAAATAATGGATTTGCCGTGATTTGAAATCTATGATTTGGGACGTGTTTTAAGTGATTTAATTATAATTATTATTTATTTTTATAAGATATTTATCATTATATTTATTTTTAGGATTTTGAATTGATTTGTAATTATGAGCCTGTTTGGTGTGAAGTATAATGCTTAATAGTATAAGCTTATACTATACCTTATGATATTTTTAATTATTTGGTGTAGCTATTGTATAGAGCTTATACAGCAAAACCACTTAATATATGAAAAAGATGTATAACTTAAACATCGCAAGGGTAAGAAACAATGTATTAGGTAAATCCTTCCCATCTTCATTCTACCCATTTTCTTCTTCGAAAAACGAACCAAGTCTCCCTTCAAAGTCTCGTGTTGGTCACCTTCTTACCCTGTTCTCTCTCTCTCTCTCTCTCTCTCTCTTTCTCACCCAACCCACGCTACTCTCTTCACTTCTCTGTTCGTGCTACTTCTTCTGGGTTTGTTCTCTTTATCTTTTTTCCTCCTTATTTTCAAACTTTTTTTTTTGGCTTTCCAGTCATTTTCCTGCAAGAAAAAATGGTTTAACTGAAATTGGTCTATGCCTAGAAATGGAATTTTTGTTTTCTGAGGTTGCCCTTTATGATTTTTTCCACTTCCTAATATTAATAGCAAAAACCAAAAAGATGAACTTTCGATTCACTATTTTGCCCAGACATAATGAAGGTATCCCACTCAATCCTAATTTTGAAACAATCAGTAGGTAGAGGTACTCAATGGCTAGTTCGAGTATAAACTCAGACTAAACCAAACTCCGCTAATTCTCATTTTGAGAAATTAAACCAAACTATAATATCTTATGCAACCAGTCAAACAAGATTATAGACAGTCATAACTCAACCACATCTTAAAGTACATGATCAAATATTGAGAATTTATCTTTGGTTTGTCTATTTCTTTGAAAAAAATTCTTACTATAACATCAACATCAACATCATATTTTATCTTTTATTTTTATTTTCATTACTAGAATTATGTTTGCTTTTAAAGTTTATGTATCTATGTAGCGTATTATGTTGGCAATGTTCTTATTCATTGTTGTTAGGTGCATTAATTGTGCCATCTTCTGGTTTGATTGGAGTTTGGGGATGGTGAAGGAAATTTTTATTTTCTTTCTCACTAAACATTAGCCTATGCTCACTACTTATTCGATTAAATGTTGCACCCATTTTAAGCTTGACATTTAGCCCTGGTTGATTGAGGAAATAAGCGCATTAATGTTAGATTGAAGTAACGTTGTTGTGAGACTTTATCCTGCACTAATCTTCATTCTTCACCTTGTGTTAGACTTGACCATCTTAGCTTAATTTCTAAAAGTTTCTAGTTTATTAGAAAGGCTGGCATCATAAATGATTCTTGGATTTATGTAACTCTTGAACATACTTGATGGAGTTGTAAAAACCTCAATGACGTAGTTTTTACTCATTTCATTTTGATCATAATTTGTCTTGTACCTAAGAAAAATACATGTATTTTGAATTAGGACCAGTTTGAACATATAATTATGATTCTTGGTTATCTATCTTTGGTACAAAGAGCTTTATGGTTCTAATCTATTTTTGAGGTCATTATGTTATTAATTCGATCAAGTTTTGCTGCATAAGTACTAGTTCAATTTAGTGTCTCTGATTTGAAATCTACTACAACTTGATGTTGTATGTCTTATTCTTTATTCAAGAACTTTTGGAATATTGCATCTAACATTGTATTCTTTGTGGTGATGTGCAGATGTTCATATTTTAGTTATGTTTTGTCTAATGCAATTTTATTCTAATTTCATTGCTTTCTTATTTGAAATAGAAAGGTTCTTGGTGCCTTTGAAATAGCAAGGTTCTTGATGCACAGATGTTCAAATTTTAGTTATGAGCTTGCAGGCATAAAGGAGCTTGGTAGTCCACTATCATTAGGAGCTTGGTAGTCCACTATCATATAGATCCTAATGAAAGGTTTGATATAAATCGATGGCTAAATGACCTAAAAGGATGGAAATTTATCAGGAATATGTTTTCAGGTTTGCTATCCTAGCATTGCACAAAACTTTAAGTGATCAACCAAGGGACCCCTTAGTGGTTGCTGCATTTAGCCTCTCAGTCCATAATGGTAGAAATTTGTTAGAAGCAGTAAGCATAGCAGGGATGATAACCACGCGATGTGAGATTTCCTAAATTATAAGATATTGTAGGTCTTGATACATAGGCATTGGAAGCTGAGACTCTAGATCTTGCAGAGGCTATTAGAAGGACACAATTGTAGATGACAAATGAGTATTTTGTTTCTCAAGCTATGACTGACTATCCTCAAGCCCTTCATTGACAATATGTAAAACACACAAGCAATGGCACACACATTTATGTCAAAACATGAAGAGAGAGAGAGAATATTTGCAGCCATTGGATTTCTTCTAATTTACATCATTATTCATGCAAACAAGAAAGTTCCTTACTAGTCTATTTCTTTTTAATATGTAGCTTACTTTTTTAAGCCATTGACATACTAGAGATTCTTCTTTCTTCAAGTACATGGGCTAAAGTAAAAGAATGCCTGAAAAACGAAACTATATATATATATATATATATATATATATCAGATGGATTCCTTGTTTGATGATTAATTATATTAGTAGACATCTAAAATTGCCAAATCAACCAGATGTTTGAAATATGATATTTTTTTAAGTTCTTTAGGAGTTCACATCTTGTATGGGGCCCACATCTATTAAAAATTAAATAAAAAAACTGCACGAAAATCGAATGGTCGCTGATAGGAGGGAACAACTCTCCTACAACATAAGAAAATGTTTTCCCACACACACACATATAAGAAAAATATTTTTCGCTTACCAAAGAAAAAAAAATTCTCAAGTAGCTTGAGATATATTTATCTCTGTCCATCCAAAAACTACGTCATTTTATTTATTTATTTTTCTTATAATAATTGATTTACTTTTGAATGGTTATGATTCCCTTTCTCTCTCTCTTCCTTTATTACCATTGATCCATCTTTGTACAATTATGATTTAGTAGCTGGAGATAAAGTTATCTCAAGCAATTTGAGAAACGATAAGCCTTATATATATATATATATATATATATATAGGGTTTTAGTTTGTCCTTTAACATAACATAACAAACTTTCCTACACATACAACATTTTGTGGGGCCCACACATTAAAAAAAAATATGACACGCAAAATGAATCTATATAACATTATACAATCATTTTTCCTATAACATAATAAACATAAAACCCATATATATATATATATATATATATGGAGGGATCTTTTTACTTCAGAATAAGATTTAGAAGTTTTACTCCTCATCACAGCCATTGATTTCCGTCCATCTAACGGTTGTCATTTATTTGAAATTAATAATTAATAATTGGTGTAACTCAATAAACAATGGACGAGATTCAACCGTCGAGATAAGAAGTAAGACCTCTAAAACTTACATCCGAGTCAAAAAAATCTCCCCCAATATACATGTGCTCCGAATTTCAAACAAAATACTCCAGCCCTTGGCCCAAATAAACAGAAGGCAATTTGGCACTGAATGCAAAACAACATTACACCACAGCCGCAGGCTTGGATTCGAAAACTGAATGTACTATAACCCAATATCAGGTCCAGATGGTGGACCAATTTTTCTGATTTACTTTGTGAGTGGAGACACATCATTTTAAGACACATCATTACCATTTAATCATATAGAGACACATCATTTTAAAAATTAAACTTTGAGTAACTTTTGTCGTAACAAATTCTTTTAATGGCGTACGAAATGTATACTTTAAAGATAATATAAAAAGTTTTTATTTTCGTACTATTGTTATATATATATATTTTTTTGGAAATTATTGTTATACTATTTGAGTAGATAAATATGTCATTGACATAGAATGCAAACATAATAACATTAGGCAGTTTCATTTCCAAAATAAATGAATAAAATAAAATAAAATAAAAAGTTGATGTAGAGAAAAAACACTTTTGAACTCACAGAGAAACGTGATTTTATTCATTCATATCATACCTTCACTATTACAGTAAGTTACATAAAGTTCAAGACAATGACTTCATATAGAAGCAAAATTGCTTCTTTTTTTCTATGTTATTCTCTTGTTAAGCTAGCAAATATCATGCTTTACATTTTCATAGATAACAAGAACCACAGAACAAACGAAACTAGAGGTGGTAAACCGTAAACATCCACCACTACTATCGAAACTGTCTCTGCCTTTTGTCAAATTGAAAACAGAACACAGTTCCTCACAACACAATTCAAATGACTAGGACTTATTTGCTCCTAAAACTCACCAATCACTATCATATTCCCTTTCTATTACATACTATACTTGTTTTATATCACTAAGTATAACAAACACAATAATTATAGCTACCAACACTCCCAATGACAAAATATGAAGGGTTTGTGTTATTCTGTGTCTCTTAAGGAAATTGAAGGCCTGTGAAGGTTTGGCCAAAGGACCAGCCAACAGGTGCAACATTATAAGACACCACGGTTCGACCGTTGCTAGTGGTAACCTTAAATGAGAGGCTTTGTCCATTGAGGTAAGCGTTGCTTTGCCAGTTCTGACCCCAGTTTCTAGACATTGGTTGCCAATTAGTTCTTGAACCTTTGATGGAAACTGCATTAACATCACCAGCACCACCAACGTTGGTAATTAGGACTAGATTGAAGTAAGAATGGCCGTTGATGGTGAATCTTATGCCACCTCTCTTTTGGCAAGGGACCCTACATTATCAACAGTCAAAGAAGAAGAATCAAATGCTTGGTCAAAACAAGGACCAACCCTGCAAAGTAGCAAACTAAGGTATCAAGATAAAAGGGGTGTGGTTAGTGGTTACCTTACCAGTGGAATATATTCCTAGCTACAAATCATCAAAACATGAACATAGCGAATACATATATTCTATTTGTCTAAGAATTTAAGAATATTTTAGGGAAAAAAAAGAAAAAGAAAAAAATCTTAGAATCCTAAGAACTTTCAATTTTGGATGGAAAAGTCCCCTTAAGGCTCCAGCATTAAAAAGACATTCTTAGACTTAGATTGGAAATTCTTAAATCCGTGCCTTATAAATTGTATTCTATATTTTAAGACCACAAACAAGAAAAGGTACATTAGAATTATGTCATGAAAAAAGATCACATGAATTGTCTTCAGTCTTTAATTATAATTGTGTATAACTTCTTGTGGACAATATTACTAGGCAAGTAGAAGCCTCAAAAACCATAATTAGAAAAAAGGAAAAAAAGATTCTATAGTATTGCTTCAGACAAGGGTAAAGTGGCTAGATGTGTCAGAAACGACAATTATCAGATTTTGTTTTATTAGGCATTTTTTTTAGTACCGTTTTATTAGGCATTTGATGACTCAAGCAGTGTGTCCAATTTAATAACAAAATTCCAAAAAAGACACTGAGAATAAGAAAAATGAACTACCTTCGATAAGCCACGGGTGTAAAACTATATGTGTCTCATGTATAATATTAAGTGTCAGTTGATTTAAATAATAAAAAGGGCATAATAGTACTTGACAGTAAAGTGGAGTTATTTAAAGTGTAACTGCTGATAGGTGCAGTTATTAAAAAAGTTATATGGTCAGTTTTCTGATTAAGGAGAGTCTGACAGAAAACAAACGTCCATCTGGGTCTGCCTGTGAGAGTTGTATCCAATCCCTATCAAAAAAGATACAAGAACAGTGAAGGGTTAAGACTCAGAGAAAATATTCTACCATCAAAGTTCTTCCGCAATTATGGACAAAGGTATGTTTATGTGAAACTCATAAATTCTAAAGATCCTTTCATGTTCTTGAATGTTTATTGTTGAACATGAATTACTGATTAATGCTTACATGTGGTATCAGAGCTTGTGTTTAAGAATTTATGTTTTTCCATAAATAATTATGAATAAATTCATGATTCATAAAAAATTAGGGTTTTTGAAAATAAATATATTAAAGTCACTTCTCAAATTTTTTTTTTTTCTTACAACCGATAAAAATCGATTTATCAATATCACAGTTCCTCAATTTTGATTTGAATAGCTTTCGGTTTGTATGAATTATTGTATAATGGAGAAAGTATATTCGTTCTCGGGTTTTTTTTTGCATTCACGTTGGTTTTGAATAGATATATATATTAAAGAATCAATTCTCGATTTTCGTGATAAAGATTTCCATTTGCATTGCTTCCTCATGATGGCTTTTCAATGTATGGTTCTGAAGCAAATTTGCCTTTCATGGTTCTGAAGCAAATTTGACTTTCATTGGATAAATCAAATTTCTTGAATTGACTTTGTGAAAGTTTCGTGCTCGTGAATTCAATGCATATGTTAATCAAAGGCATACAGTAATAAAAGCTAATCGTTAGTTTTCGTTGAAGTACAATAAGAAGACTATAATAGTTTTAGGTACTGATTGCATCGGTTTTAAAGACACCACTTGTTTGGAATTTCCATAATATATGAAATAATTGTGTGATGTGATTGGATTAAAATTGAATGTGAAAATTTAATCCTATTATTGTTTATAAAATATTAAAGTTTTGAAATTAATTATGATAGATTTGTTAGTCACCAAAGTGGCCAAATCTTGAAGAGTTATTTTAATTTCAAATATTATGAATTTTATTTCAATTACCATGACTGTGATGCTATGAATAGTATGATATAATATTCTGGTTGCGGTATATTGAAGTTTATTATTATAGAACAGTTGGGGATCAACCCAAAGGTTGATTATTTGTTTTATAAAATGAACATGGATGTTGGTATTGTTGGCATATTTCCTCATATTTGGACATCCAAAGATGATAAATATTTATGATAGGGGTATGCATCATTGCCAAATTATGTGAAATTTATATAGCATCATTATAGTTAATGTTGTATGTTAATGGATCCCCAAAGGTGAACATTGATATGCATTTAAGTTAGTATATTTGAATCTGTGAAGTATGTTAGTATGTGGCATGTATGACTCAAAGCATTAATGTTTAAATATTATTCCTTGCAGTACCTGTTGCCACACATTCCATGTTCTCAACTGTTGCAGTTTTTAATGGGCTGAACTTCTCTGAATGGAAAGAGCAAATCCAATTTTACCTTGGGGTAATGGATATGGATATGGCTCTTAGAGAAGAGGAACCTGGTGCTGTTACTCCTGAAAGCACTGAGGATGAAAGGAACCATTTTAAGAACTGGGAAAGATCCAACAGATTAAGTTTGATGTACATGAAAATGAGCATAGCAAGCAACATTAAGTCAGCTCTTCCACAAACTGAAAGTGCCATTGAAATGATGAAACTTGTGGAAGAGCGCTCCCAAACTGCTGATAAGTCTCTTGCTGGGACACTTATGAGTACACTGACCACCATGAAGTTTGATGGTTCGCGTACTATGCATGAGCATGTTATTGAAATGACAAGCATTGCGGCAAAATTAAAAGCATTGGGAATGGCTGTGGATGAGAATTTCCTGGTGCAGTTCGTATTGAACTCATTACCGTCTGAGTATGGTCCTTTCCAAATGAACTATAACACCATGAAAGACAAATGGAATGTGCATGAATTGCACAGTATGTTAGTTCAGGAGGAAACCAGACTCAAAAATCAGGGAGCTCATTCCATAAATTATGTAAAGCATCAAGGAGCTGAAAAGAATAAAGGTAAAAAGCATGAGAAGAAAGGAGGAGGAGGAGGACCCCTTAAAGTTGATGAGGCCTCTTCTTCTAAAATCCACAAAAAGGAAAGTAATGCAAAGATGAGGTGCCATTTCTGTAAAAAGGAAGGGCATTTCAAAAAGGATTGCCTGAAACGGAAGGCTTGGTTCGAAAAGAAAGGTAAGCCTAGTGCTTATGTATGTTATGAATCAAACCTGGCTGAAGTTCCTTATAATACTTGGTGGATTGATTCTGGTTGTACTACTCATGTTTCTAATACAATGCAGGGATTCCTTATGACCCAAACCACAAGGCCAAATGAAAAGTTTGTCTTTATGGGCAATAGAGTGAAAGTTCCGGTGGAAGCTGTTGGGACTTACCGTTTAATTCTCGACAGTGGATATCATCTGGATTTATGTGAAACTCTTTATGTACCTAGTATATCTAGAAATTTAGTTTCAATTTCCAAACTTGATGTTGCTGGATACTCTTTTAAATTTGGTAGTGGTAGTTTCAGTTTGTACAAGCACAATCATTTGATTGGTAATGGTACTTTATGTGATGGATTATATAAATTATGTCTTCATAATCTTTATGCTGAAACGCTTATGACTCTGCATCATAATGTTGGTACTAAACGTACCTTAATTAATGAGTGTTCCGCTTACTTGTGGCACAAACGTTTGGGACATATTTCCAAAGAAAGGATGAAAAGATTGGTAAATAATGAAATCCTTCCGGATTTAGACTTTACTGATTTAAATGTTTGTGTGGATTGTATTAAAGGAAAACAAACAAAACACACAAAGAAAGGAGCCACAAAGAGCACACAGCTTCTTGAAATTATACACACTGATGTATGTGGTCCGTTTGATGTTAATGCCTTTAATAAAGAAAAATATTTTATCACTTTCATTGATGATTATTCACGTTATGGTTATGTCTATTTGCTGCATGATAAGTCTTAAGCTGCAAATGCTTTGGAGATTTATATTAATGAAGTTAAAAGACAATTAGACAGAAAGGTGAAGATTGTCAGGTCTGATAGGGGTGGTGAATATTATGGAAGGTATGATGAAAGTGGACAACATCCGGGCCCATTTGCTAAATTTCTGGAAAAGCGTGGTATTTGTGCTCAATACACAATACCCGGTACACCGCAACAGAATGGTGTATCTGAAAGGCGTAATAGGACCTTACTGGATATGGTTAGGAGTATGTTAAGTAATTCTTCTTTACCCGTTTCATTGTGGACTTATGCTCTAAAAACTGCCATGTATGTATTGAATAGGGTTCCTAGTAAGTCAGTTCCAAAGACTCCTTTTGAACTTTGGACTGGAAGGAAACCTAGTATAAGACACCTGCATGTTTGGGGTTGTCAGGCAGAAATTAGATACTACAATCCGCAAGAAAAGAAACTGGATGCAAGGACAATCAGTGGTTATTTCATTGGTTATCCAGAAAAATCGAAAGGGTATAGATTTTACTGTCCTTATCATACTACAAGGATTATTGAATCTGGAAATGCAAGGTTCATTGAGAATGGTGAAGTTAGTGGGAGTGAAACACCACGTAAAGTGGATATTCATGAAGTGAGAATACAAGTTCCATTGACTTGTAGCTCTAGTAAAGTTATTGTTCCTTATGCTATTGAACCAATCAATAATAATGAAGGACAAGTTAATGATCCCACTACTCATGAAGAAATCATTGTTGATGAACCGAATGAACCCATAGTAGAAGAACCACAACAGATAGCATTAAGAAGATCTCAAAGAGAAAGGAGACCTGCTATTTCTAATGATTATGTGGTATATCTACAAGAGTCTGATTTTGACATGGGTATTCAGGATGATCCAGTAACGTTTTCACAAGCCATGAATGGTGAAAATGGTGATAAGTGGTTAGATGCTATGAAAGATGAGTTGAAATCTATGGAACAGAACAAGGTTTGGGATCTTTTTGAGTTACCAGAAGGGTGCAAGACAGTTGGTTGTAAATGGGTCTTTAAGACCAAACGTGACTCTCATGGTAACTTAGAACGTTACAAGGCTAGACTTGTTGCAAAGGGATTCACTCAGAAAGATGGCATTGACTATAAAGAAACATTTTCACTAGTTTCAAAGAAGGATTCTTTAAGAATCATTATGGCATTGGTGGCTCATTATGATCTAGAGTTACACCAAATGGATGTGAAAACTGCCTTTCTAAATGGAAATTTAGATGAAGATGTGTACATGGACCAATCAATGGGGTTCATAGAAAAGGGTAAAGAGCACATGGTGTGCAAACTTAAAAAGTCAATATACGGACTTAAACAAGCTTCACGGCAATGGTACCTTAAGTTTAATGATACTGTTGTTTCTTTTGGATTTAAAGAAAACATCGTTGATCGATGTATATATCTGAAGATCAGTGGGAGCAAGTTTATATTATTGATTCTGTATGTTGATGATATTTTGCTGGCAACTAATGATTTTGGTCTTTTAAATGAGACTAAGAAGTTTCTCTCTAGTAACTTTGAAATGAAAGATATGGGTGAGGCAGCTTATGTGATAGGAATAGAAATATTCCGTGATAGATCACAAGGACTGTTAGGTTTGTCTCAGAAAGCATATATTAATAGAGTTCTAGAGAGATTCAGAATGGAAAACTGCTCATCATCTCCAGTTCCAATTCAGAAAGGAGATAAGTTTAGTCTCATGCAATGTCCTAAAAGTGAATTGGAACGAAAAGAAATGGATGCAATTCCGTATGCATCATTAGTTGGGAGTTTAATGTATGCTCAGACTTGTACGAGACCAGATATTAGCTTTGCAGTTGGGATGTTGGGTATATACCAAAGTAATCCCGGTATGGATCATTGGAAAGCTGCAAAGAAAGTTCTGAGATATTTGCAAGGAACTAAAGGTCACATGCTTACTTATAGAAGGTCTAACAACCTTGAAGTGATTGGATACACAGATTCAGATTTTGCAGGATGCGTAGATACAAGAAAGTCTACATGTGGTTACCTGTATCTTTTAGCTGAAGGAGCTATATCATGGAAAAGTGCCAAGCAGACTGTAATAGCTGCGTCCACTATGGAAGCTGAATTTGTGGCATGCTTTGAAGCCACAATTCAGGCTAAATGGCTACGGAACTTTATTTCAGGGCTTGGATTGGTCGACAATATTGAAAAGCCGCTGAAAATTTATTGTGATAATTCCGCAGCAGTCTTCTTTTCTAAAAACGACAAGTATTCCAAAGGTGCTAAACATATGGAATTAAAGTACTTTGCCGTTAAAGAAGAGGTTCAGAAACAAAGAGTTTCTATAGAGCATATAAGCACCGATCTTATGATAGCTGATCCCTTGACGAAGGGATTACCGCCCAAGACATTTACTGGTCATGTATGTAGAATGGGCATTATGTCAGCTAATGAATGATGACAATTATTGTTATGTATTAAGTATTGACACTCTGAGCTCATTGATGAATATATGTTTCTGTTATTGTCTTATTTTCAATTTATGAATGCATGCAAGTATACGTGATGATATTAAAAATGTTTATGGTCCGTTATGAAGACATTATTGTTGGACATAATGTATACTTCCTATTAAAGTATCATGTTAGGAAGAAGAATCAATATAGTGGTACATGGAAGGGACTATGCCGACTTGATAGCATACAACCGCCATGACTCTTGTTGATTTTATTTCTAATAATGAATTATGATGAGGTCAATGTATAGAACCTTTAGCCTAGTAAATGCGCATTATAATGAATGTTGATTAAATCATGAAGGGACACCTCATGACATGAGCCAAGTGGGAGAATGTAAAACTATATGTGTCTCATGTATAATATTAAGTGTCAGTTGATTTAAATAATAAAAAGGGCATAATGGTAATTGACAGTAAAGGGGAGTTATTTAAAGTGTAACTGCTGATAGGTGCAGTTATTAAAAAAGTTATATGGTCAGTTTTCTGATTAAGGAGAGTCTGACAGAAAACAAACGTCCATCTGGGTCTGCCTGTGAGAGTTGTATCCAATCCCTATCAAAGAAGATACAAGAACAGTGAAGGGTTAAGACTCAGAGAAAGGATTCTACCATCAAAGTTCTTCCGCAATTATGGACAAAGGTATGTTTATGTGAAACTCATAAATTCTAAAGATCCTTTCATGTTCTTGAATGTTTATTGTTGAACATGAATTACTGATTAATGCTTACAACGGGTACTATTCCAGCTCTGTATTGAGCTATGTGTTGAAAGACAGGTTGAGAAAGATCAAAATGGTGAAGAGGAGGGTTGCACCAACCACCTGCATTATTTGGTAATGCATTGTTTGGTGGGCAAAAATTGGTGGCAGTGACCACAATTGAGCTTGTAAGGCACCACCTTTTGTCATTAACACACTTAATCTCAAAACATGCCCCACAACTTAAACCATTGTTGAACAAGGCCGTGCTCAAAGCAGCAGTGTTAGTCCCATACCCCTGGCTATACAAGTTCCCATATCCACAAGCCCCACCTGCAACAAAGCATAAATCACACAGGTTTATATAATATATCATTTCAATCACACTATGTTCAAAGAAAGTGGAATAAAAATTACATAAAAACCAAAGTGTGGACACATTGTGTGTCACATAACTGTAAAGTGTTACTCACCCATTGTGCCAGAAGCATCACCCCCTCCATAGAAGGTTGCATGAGCATTCATCCAACCATCACTGGACGCACAAACAGATGATCCCAGAGAGAGAAATCCCACCAAGAGAAGCCCCAAAAGACTCATCTTTCAGTCTTAAAAGATATATGAATGTTAAATAGAGTAACACCTTAATAGAGAGAGAGAAAGAGAGAGCAAGGGTGACTTTAACTTGTGAGGAAAACCAGAGATGCCTAAGTGGGAATAAAAAGATGTTATTGCAAGGAATGAAAAGGGTTCTTTGCTTAAGCAACGTCACACCAACGAACTGACACATTTGTGAGGTGTCACCCAAAACCGCCAAGCGCAAGCTATTTCAATTTATTCATTTTTTTATGCAAGAACAAGGTACTATTCCTGAAACCACGTGGTTTTGATTCTTGTTGTGTAGTGTGTAGGTACTTAAAACTAATGTCCAAATTACAAATAGAGTATGATGATGTGCAAGGAAAAACTGTTGTTGCGAGTTACCAACTTGCAATAGTAGGGAACAGCGACCAAATGTTACTATTTGGCAAAAATTTTACTATGAACGGTATTTTTTAACAGATTGTCATGTGTCAAAGTTTGTTACCACAACAAATTTTGTTGACAATAATCTCATGACACATGACATTTTCGCAAGAAAAGTTGACTGGATCAAATTCACTATCAATGTTAGAAACTTGATACGCTATGTGGTAGCGAATAATGCCATGTGTCACGAAATCATTAATGATGAAGTTTGCTATTAGTCGTAGCGAACTTTAACGCATGACAGTCTAGAAAAAAATATCATTCGAGTGTCATTTAGATAAAAAAATTTGCCAAACAATCACACTTTAGTCGATGTTCCCAGGGTCGAGCATCAACTAATTCTGTAATTGACAAAATTATGTTTTCTCATTAGTTGAATTTGATCAATTTGTTACTTGAAACAGAAGATTCTTAATTAACGGTTTAAAATTAAATTACTAGAACAAAAACAGAGAAAACGAACATTACTTTTTATTTTTATTCAAAGCAAAAATATTTTATTAGGCACGCCAACCGAAAGTGCTCTTAACATAGACTTTATTAATGCATGAGTACTGATATTATGTACGTAATATGCATTATTATGTAATTATCATTGTCACCTATTTATATTAGAGTTTACTGTAAGCTGGGAGAAACTAATAAAAGCACCAATTAATCTCACCAAAACATGTTTATAAAAAAATAATAAAAAATCTCACCAAAACATTGCTCCGTCCAAAAGCATATTCAAACTTCAAAGCTAACTTATGGGTCTTGCATTTTTAATTATTTTTACGTTTTATCACTAGCAAAGTTTGAATTTCAGCTATATTTATGACACAGAAAATCACAACTTCCTCACAACTCAATCAATGCTGCAACATGGTGGGTTCACTGTGTTGGCAACTTAGATAAACCATTCTCTGCTTTCACACATTTAAAATCAAATGAAAAGGAGATGAACTGAGATAGGATAACTCAGGCGGCTTCAGATGATCATAGCCGTTAAAAAAATATTCCCTATTTTAGTTTAATAAACAGAATAAATTCACCTTATTTGTAAATTGCAGAGGCAGCACGTGGGTGATGCTGTTGGTGATATTCCATGTTCTTTCGGTCACGTAGCGATGCTACATTCATAAAACCAAAAACAAAGCCTTAACCCATATATATGATGCGTTATATTCATAACATAAACAAATTTTGTACTTGTAAGTCTCATATTTATTTTTTTCTTATCTTATATGTGGATTCCACTTGTAATTTTTTTTTATTATATGAAATAACTCTTTTCTTACAATATAAAAAAATATATAATATATCTTTCATTGCCATTGGTTATGTGAAAAGCTGAATTCACAACTTGAAGCTAAAGTTGCAGTGGCATGGAGAAGATATGTCTAATTAATTTCTAATTTAAGAAGTTTTTTTTTAACAACGGTGCACATTATTTATGAAATAAAAATTATTTAAATTTTCAGTGTATTACATGTTTTTTGTTTATTTAACATATTTTATTCTTTAAAAAGTGGGACATTCATTAACAAAACATGTAAAAATTAAAAGCAATTCCTTAGCCATGTGAGTGGTATTTTCCTTGTGATATTTTTTTGTTTATATATACTCATTACTCCATACCTTTTACTTTCATCTTTCAAGCTCCGCATTTAAAAACTTTAATTGTTTCTTTCAATATTCTCCACTGATGAGTTCAGCAGTACCATTGGATTTTCGGCCATTCTTGTTTGTTATTTGTTATTCAATTGATCGATATCGAACAAATACATTAGCATTTATTTTTCTCTTCAATAGCTTGGTCGCTAATCTTATTCGGGGTAAAGAATAAAAAAAGATGACTGTTTTGAAGATATTAAAATAAGATTTCGTTCCCATTAATATATGTAGGTATATGTAATAAATGACAAATAGCTTGTAATTTTCATCACTTACAATTTTTTTTTTCTTTTTCCTTTTTCTGGTGTTGGGGGAGGATTATTCAATTTTTTTTTTTTGGTATAAATTCATTTTTATTACCTAATAAATGGAAAATACATGTTTACCTAATAAACACATATTAATTATCCACGTGCAGCCCGTTAATTAGTTAACGACACTGACGAAGGACAAGTACACTCCTCCACTTCTTCCCTCACCCTCCTTATAATTACTACTGCCTATAAACCTAGAAAGAGAACAAGAAAAAAAAATGAAGAAAAAGTTTGTGGGTTTCTGTAATGGGCCGATTGAACAACTTAGGCCCAAACCGTGACACAGAAAGAACTATAAGGAAGAAGACCCAGCCCACTTACTTGAAGGATTTTGTTGTGGGCTAAAAAGAAGATGGAACCCAAGAGTTTGTTACTGATATAGGGATTGCTTGGTCATTATACCCCAAGTTTGTTATTACTTTTTTTTTTTGTTAGGCAACTAAGGTGTGATTTATTTCTGTTGTTTGTTATGCAATACTGAGTATAAGTAGCAAGGATGATAAGTAAAATGGTATGAAAAATTCAGATATCTCTCTCTCTATCTATCACCCTAATCTCCTCTTTCTCTCTCCCTAACTTTCCTCTAAACCTGAGAAACTACTCGCAACATTGGTGCTTTCATTGCTATTTTGCATGATGGCTGAAAATACCAGATTCCGTGATCTTGCTAACCAGATCCACAACCATGACCAACAATTTACAACTATGGAACGTACGATTGACCTTCGTTTGGAGACGTTTGAAAATTCCCAGAATCTTCGATTTGAAGATCAGAATCAGCGATTTGAAACTATGAATCACCAGATCCAAGAGGTTTTTGCGTTGTTACAGACACTGCAACACCAGATCACAACTCTGGGCACCAATGCTCAAATCGGGGTGCTTGGTGCGTCTCCTAGTCACAACCAACCACCTCCACATTCCATGAAAATTGATTTTCCACGCTTTGGATCTGGAGACCCAGGTCCATGGTTATTTCCTGTGGATAGATATTTTCGTTTTCATCATGTTGCTGATCATGATCGTCTAGATCTGGTTTCGATTAACTTGGATTTGCCTGCTTCTTGCTGGTTCGAAGCACTTTTCAGCAATGGCCAATTTCCCGATTGGCGTTCCTTTGTCACAGCGTTACAACAACGCTTTGGACCTTCTGAATTTGAGGATCCACTCGGTTCCTTGGCTAAACTACAACAAACTGGATCTGTCCTTGAATTCCAATCCGCATTTGAGTTGCTGGCTAGACGAGTTCCTGACCTCACACATATTGCTCGTAAGAGCCTGTTCATTTCTGGCTTGAAACCCCACATTCGCAAGACAATCTTGGTGCATCGTCCCATGGATGTTACCGCTGCTTTTGCTTTTGCCAAAGTTTATGAAGAGCAATTTGCAGACACCAAACTCACCAAACCTTGGCCAATTCGTTCGAATCAGTTACCAACCATAGCAGCACAACCGGTTTCTTCAATTCCCAGCTCCACTTATCAAAAAAACCCTCTAGCCTTACCGTGTATCCCTATTCGACGCCTAACCCCTGCGGAAATGCAGGCACGCAGGGAGAAGAATCTGTGTTTCAATTGTGATGAACGATTTGTGCCTGGTCACAAATGTAAAGGGCGTGCAACTCTTTTATACTTGGAAGGTACCGAAGAGGAACCCCCTGATACCCATCTTGTCCCACTTCCGGAACCGGTAGTTGAGGAGCAGGTGGAAACTACTATTCCGGATATCACTCATGAAATTCGTTTCAATGCATTGTTTGGACATCGCTCTGCCAATTCCTTCCGAATGTAGGGTACAATTATTGGTCAGCCTGTCCAAATCTTGATTGATGGAGGTAGTACCCATAATTTTGTCACCTTACGGATGGCTTCACACCTGCATTTAACATTGCATGTTATTCAGCCGTTCAAAGTCCAGGTGGGCAATGGTGATGCACTCATTTGTTCAGCTATGTGCCACGCTGTTACAGTGGATATACAATCTACGTTGTTTACCGTGGATTTGTTTGTCATTGAATTAAAGGGAGCTGACTTGGTTTTAGGGGTCCAATGGTTGTCTACTTTGGGCCCTATTATCACTGATTATGCAGCTCTCACCATGTCTTTCGTCCACCAGGGTTCACAGGTGCAATTACAAGGGGTGGGTACCGTTACTTCAAGCCAAGTAACCCCTTCCCAATTACACAAGTTGGTTCTTAAGGATTCAGTTTCTTCTTACTTGATGTGCTTTACAGTTCCCAATTCCCCAATTCCAGATACACAGCCATCTGCTGTAGACTGTCCAGAGTTAACGAACTTGCTGCACAGCTTTAATGACTTATTTGCAGAACCTTCCTCATTACCACCTGACAGGGCGTATAATCATCACATTCATTTGATGCCCAATTCTAAACCAGTTCAAGTGCGACCCTATCGTTACCCCCATTACCAAAAAAATGAGATTGAGAAATTGGTGACTGATATGTTACAGCAGGGAATCATTCAACCTAGCCATTCGGCTTTTAGTTCCCCCGTTCTATTGGTAAAAAAGAAAGATGGCACTTGGAGATTTTGTGTGGATTATCGAGCCCTAAATGCTATTACTGTCCAAGATAAATTTCCTATTCCCACTATTGATGAGTTACTGGATGAACTTCATGGGGCTACTATTTTCTCTAAATTGGATTTAAGGTCAGGGTATCATCAAGTCAAGATGAACCCTGCCGACATTCACAAGACCGCGTTTAGGACGCATCATGGGCATTTTGAGTTTGTGGTTATGCCTTTCGGTCTTTCCAATGCCCCTTCCACATTTCAATCTACTATGAACACTATTTTTGCTGAATTTTTGAGGAAATTTGTTGTTATTTTCTTTGATGATATACTTATCTACAGTACCACACCAGAGCTCCGTGTAACCCACCTCACGGCTGTGTTTGACATGATGCGCTCTCATTCCTTGTTCGCAAAGAAAGAGAAGTGTGTTTTCGCCCAGTTGCAAATTCCTTATTTGGGTCATATTATATTTGGTCATGGTGTATCTCCTGATCCTGATAAAATCACGGCTATCTTGAATTGGCCATGTCATATGTCTATTACCCAGGTACGCGCCTTCCTAGGCCTTTCTGGTTATTACAGAAAATTTATTAACAAGTATGCTACAGTTACAGCCCCACTCACTGATTTGTTATCTAAGTCTGGGTTCAATTGGTCTGAGCAAGCACGGCAGGCTTTTGAAACATTGAAAACTCTACTGGTTTCAGCTCCTATTTTAGCCTTACCCAATTTCAATGAACCGTTTGTTGTGGAAACGAACGCTTCGGGTGTGGGTATTGGTGCGGTTCTTTTACAAAAGGAGAAGCCCATCGCTTTTTTTAGCCGCAAGTTATCGCCTGCTATGCAACGCCAATCAGTTTACGTCCGTGAGATGTTTGCAATTACTTCTGCTATTAGTAAATGGCGACAATATCTATTAGGGTCACCGTTTACTATACGTACGGATCATAAAAGTTTGCACAACCTAATGCAACAGGTCATCCAAACTCCAGAACAGCAACAATTTTTGTCTAAATTGTTGGGGTTCACTTATACCATAGTGTATAAGTCCGGTAAGACCAACACAGTGGCCGACAGTCTTTCTCGACTGCATTCAGGGGGCACCGCGGACCAGTCACCCCACCTCATGGCCATATCTGGCCCAGTTCTTAGTTATACCAATCAGTTACAGTCCGAGTACAAGTCTGATGCCTACTCTACATAAATTCTACAGCAATTACAAAGTAACCCTCTCAATATAGCTGACTGGTGTCTGCACAATGGAGTACTCTTCCATCGTGGTCGAATTTTCATTCCAGCTGAGTCAAAATTGGTTGGCCACATCCTCCATGATTACCATACTTCCGTCCAGGGTGGACACTCCGGGGTCCAGGCATGCCTACATTGCATCCAACGGAATTTCACCTGGAAAGGGTTACGCAAAGATGTAAAAGACTATATTAAACATTGTGAAATATGTCAGAAATTGAAAGCATCTAATCACCCTCCTCTTGGGTTGCTACAAATACAAGTTCTGAAAGCTTTCTTGGAAATTGCATTGTTTTTGTAGGGAAATGAAGCTCAAAGAAGCAGATGAGAGGAGGAAGAAGATTCTGAAGAGTGGAAAATGCTAAGTGTTGAGCGCTAAAACGTCCACATAGAACGTTTTAGCGCGCTGCTGCATGAAGAAGCCAAAACTTGTTGGTGCCAAGCACTAAAACGTCCACATAAAATGTTTTAGCGCGCTTATGTGCAAAAACTCTCGGGTCTCAAACGTTAGAGGTGTAAAAAGATTATGGTCTTCAACACTAAAACACCCAAACCAAGGGTTTTAGCGTTGAAGACGGTTGAAAGCAGTTGGGTGTACGTTGAAGTTGAGAGCTAAAATGTTCAACAGAGAACGTTTTAGCGCCCGTGTCAGTTTTTGGCTGTTATTCAGTTGTGATTTGTAATTTATAAGGCAAAGGGCCTTCATTTTCAAAACATGCTATTCTATTTTGAGTCTCTTCTGTTCTAAGAGACATTTTCTCTGACTTCCAAATTCTTATGATTAGTTCTAGTAATAGTTAAGTACATTTTATTGAAGATTGAAGACTCAATCATTATGGAAACTGAGTTTGATCTTTCATCTTCTATTGTTTTATTTTTAATTATGTCTGAGTAGAGTCCTTTGTAGTCTGATTCAATGGAACCCAATGATAAATTTATGTATGTTTGATTAATATTATGAGTACCTTTTATGTGATGATTTGAAGTTGTCTGTATTATTTCTTTCCATCAAGGGAGTAGTGTAGAACAGGAATGTTTACACTACTTCTGTATCTGACAATTTCATCATCAGGATTCTAGTATTCAACGGATTGATGCAAGGATTATGATGTAATCTTTAAGACCTTAGTGTTTATTGCATGTATTAAGAAAGGAATCACCAAGGGATTGGGGTTTCAGATTAATGTATCAATCAGGGTAGTAAGAGATTACATCTTGATGATAAGAAAAAGGTTGATTAATATCACATGAAAGATTATTCATCATATGATCAATTTTTACATAAGTTTATTATTGAGAGAAATTGTTTTCTGACTACTTGTTTTATAATTTCAATTCATATTTCAGTCATTTTACCAAGTTTAATTGCAATTCAATTTTCTAGTGACAAAATACTCATGATTTCAATGAACTTCTGTTTGATTCAACTTAGTTATAAGTGGTTAGTTAGTGCTTGAACACAAATCCTCATGGGAATGATCTTTACTCATCATTTTATTACTTGTACGATAGTACATTTGCTAAAGTCGCAACAATATCTTATATGAAAATATTAAAAAATAAACCACCAATCATTAAAGATTCAAAATATACTTAACATAATTCACCAATTATAATCACAAGTCAATATTACACAACCTAATTAAAGTATTCAGATACCAAAGTACAAAACTCATATTCTAATAGGGTCACTAAGCTGACCCAGTTCTGCCTCTTTTAAGAATGTCACTGACAGAGAAAAAATTAAAGGAAGTAAGAATGAGTTTTTATTTTCCATCGACGACCGTAAGGAATTCATTTGAATGGGTAAAATTCTTACCTTTTATAGAAAATTCACGGCAGCGAGGCTGAGATTGAAGACGTCTAGGTCGCTGGGAGAGAAGAGAACGATTAAATTTAGGTTTGCAAGCATTTTTACTTTATTTTTTTTAACAAAATGATGTTGTTTCATGGAATTTAAAAAAAAAACGTGCACTGACCCCCTTTGCCCCCTCTGCCCCGGGAGTCACTAAAACCCGGTCGGGTTTTGGGGGTCAAAGGGGTCGATATGCATATAGGGTCTAACTTGTAACCCCAACCCTCAGAGGGGAGGGGTCAGGGTTGACCCGGGTCAAGACGGGGTGCGGGGTGAGGTTTTAAAACACTGGTATAGATCCTATACGGTCCAATAAAACTTAAACCGATTTAATACCTAATTAATAAATTGGTAGAAAAATTTCTATTTGCTTTGCACACAATATTATATTTTATATTTGGGTTAATATTTATCATGTTATAAATTATCTCCTATACATCAGGGGCGGACCTACATGGGGGGCTAGGGTGGGCCCCCGCCCTCCTCTAAAATATGAAAATATATTTTACTATATGATACGCAACATGGTCAGAAAAAGCAAAATTTTGGAAGTTCTTTCAAAAAGTGAAAGGCAAGTGATGTTATTTATAAGAAAAATGTTCTACCCGTTCATTGCACCCAATTAGAGATAACTATTATATACCAGATTCAACCTGCCAGCATATATGATAGGTTTTGTTCTTGGTCTACTACCCTCCTCCACAATCAACGTAGAAAGCTGGCTTTTTCGTTGTATACAAAAAAAAGTTCAGTTAGTAATGCATATTCACTCTACTTGTCAAAATTGTCTAGAATTTGATTTTATAATGATTGATTATCTAATTTTCTTTTTATAATCATTGAAAATTTGTACATATTATCATATCAGAACTTAGAAGAAGAGTATTTAAGTTTTGGCTTTGTTGACAAAAAAAAGGTTAGTAATAGTTATCAATTATTAGTTGAGAGCAAATGCTAAAAATAAATAGCACATTAATTAATTTACTGTGTCTTGTGTTAAATAACATCTAAGTGAGAAAATAAGATTCAAAAGAAATCAAAGAAAGTGCAATTATAAAGAAGGAAAATTGTTTGTAATTTTAAATAACATAATTTTGTGTCATTTTTAATAAAATTATGTTATTTTGGTGTATTTTTGTATTCTCTTTCCTTCATTTTTGTTTTAATTTTAGAGTAAAGTTCTTATTGAGTCCCTAACAAAAATACGGTCCCACTTTCGTCCCTTACAAAAAAAAAAATTAAACTTTTGATCCTTCTACAATTCCAGTTCTTTGAAAATATGGGTATTTTTTCTGTAAGGGATGAAATGGGAACTACATTTTTTGTCAGAGACCCAAAAGAGACTTTATTCTTAATTTTATAAAAATAAAAATATAAAAAATACCAAAAACATAACAAAATTACATTTTTCCCTATTAAAAAATAACACAAAGTGAGAAATATATATATATATATATATATATATATATATATATATATATATATATATATATATATATATATATATATATATATATATATAGGGGTAAACACTTCTCAAGCAGCTTGAGATAAGTTTATCTCCAGCTAGCCCCAAAACTACGTCGTTTTGATTAATGAAGGGTGTTTATGTAATTTTAGGTGAATTAATGAAGGGTGTTTCAGTAAAATGTATATGATATAAAAATAAATAAAATTACAAAAACACCCTTCATTAATTCACCTAAAATTACATAAACACCTTTCATTAATCAAAATGACGTAGTTTTGGGGCTAGCTGGAGATAAACTTATCTCAAGCTGCTTGAGAAATGTTTTTTTTCCATATATATATATATATATCTGGAGATAAACTTATCTCAAGCTGCTTGAAAAATGAAATTTTTTTTCCATATATATATATATA
This sequence comes from Gastrolobium villosum, assembly GCA_032173675.1. NCBI lineage: Eukaryota > Viridiplantae > Streptophyta > Magnoliopsida > Fabales > Fabaceae > Gastrolobium > Gastrolobium villosum. The sequence goes on along the minus strand of JAVKPL010005457.1, from coordinate 79,971 downwards.
TATATATATATGAAATGTTTTTTTTCCATATATATATATATATATGGATGTATTTGTATTTAAAAAAAAAAAAAAGGTTTTGTTATGAGTTACATAACAAAACGTGGCAACACAGAAGCTGAATGTAATGGAAAAGAGAGAGGCTTTTATGGTAAAGAAGCTGTTTGCAAACGTTGCCAACAATTGCGTTCTGACAATCTCACCGTCCATTGCAGAATCTTAAACAAAATTTCAACCTTGGCTGGTTCCCCAAACTTTATAGGCCGAAATCACAGCTACACCCACCGTCCTCAAAATCTAGTTAACTCTTATCATATCCTCTTCCAATGTTTTCTTCTTCTCTCCTTGATCTCTTCGGTGTTTCAAATCTTCATTTGTTGCTGTAAACTGGGTGCCATTCAAGACAACGTCTTCAGTATCTCAACAAGGTTCAATTTTTGCATCTTGGTGTCCACCCATTTGGTTTACAACGTTTAAATTTTATATGTTTTTTCACGAGTCTAGCTGATGAAATAGAAGCTTGTATATGCTTTATATATTTTTAGGGCTTGAAATAGAAGCTTTGAAGTTTACCCATATGGTTATCCGTTGCTTCAATATGAGATACTCATAATTGGGTAGTTATAAACTTAATTAAGTTGATACTTAATATATTGTATCAAAAGTAGTCACCACAATTATCTTGATCATGTTGTTTTGTTGTGGCCAATGGGATGATTTACATTGTACCTAAGATGTTTAGTTTTAAATTATTTATGCAGGATGGGAAGAGTTAAACTGAAGATCAAGAAATTAGAGAGCACGAATAACCGGCATGTGACTTATTCGAAACGGAAAAGTGGAATATTAAAGAAAGCAAAGGAGCTATCAATATTATGTGATATTCATATTGCCCTTCTCATGTTTTCTCCTACAGGAAAGCCTACATTGCTACAAGGACAGCGCAGGTTATAATAATGATTAAGTCATTAGGTGTTCTGTTAAGAGGGGAATTGTTGGTAATGTGTTCAACATTTATGCTTTAGACCTATAGATCAGAAACCTTAATGGCATTTGGTTGGCATATAACTTGCAGCTAGCTTTAATGGTTTCTTGTGTTGAAAATATGTTGAAGAAACATGCAGATAATCTTTTATAAGGATGATGAGATTTTGTTTTTATGCATCTCTTATGAGTCGTGACACCATCGTGTGATTCTATTTAAGTACCATTTCATGAAGTAAAAACACTGCTTGCTAGCAAAGGCTCATGTGACTTGCTTAATTCTACCTTCTATATAAATATATACATGTTGCAGATTTGAGCCCATATGTTGCCGCATTCTCTTATATGGTGATTTTTGAATAAGAATGTCGTAATTAAATTGTCAGGGAATCAAAGACATGAAAGTATATTGTTTTAATTGTGGCAGTTAAGGTTTGTGGCATCACATTCACAGCCAGTCCATCCATGTCGGAATTCTTCCACTTAAGGCTTAGCGGAATTGGATTTAGCTGTTAGATCATGTATTGTGTTAGAAATAAGAATACGTGATACGTCATACCTAGATCATGGCATCAAATCTTCCCTGTTATCTTCTTAATTCCATGGCTGTAAAGACTACAAATGTGTGAATTCATAAGTTAAATTACTTTTGTTTTATAATGGTAAATAGGGGTGCCAATGGTCTAGTCTGTGGTTCACAAATTAAAAAAATCAAAACAAACCACCATTTGCGATTTGGATCAGTTCCCAACCAGAGGTAAGTTTTAAGTACAGCTGGTACCCTGTCAATACTTTACTTTAGATTTTCAAAAGGTCTTGTCCAGTAGCAACAGTAAATTAAAATAACAACAGAAACAATTGCAGTAATTGAATAGTAGAAAAGCAAAATAGCAAGTCAGCTCATCCAATCTTCGGTGTAATATATGTATACTCTCTTTTAGTTTGATTTAACCTCCCAAACCATGGAAATCAGGAAATGGATCGAATTGTACATTTGTTTTTCTTAAAAAAACAATGGTTTAGTTGTTGACCTGGTTTGGTTTGGTTTTTGGAACACCCTTAGACCCTTAATTTTAAACATATATTCTTCCATAAGGCTGGGTACAATCAACTCTCACCCTACCCTTGCAAAATCAGGGAGCCTTGTGCATCGAGGTATGCCCTAAATGTAGAGGCTTCCTTGAATCTTGTTTATTTGTAAAAGAGAATATAAAATTCATCTTTAAAATATTTAAAATTCTAAAAATAAGTTTAAAGCCATGTCAGGTTTTTGATTTCTGCATATTGGTTATTATTTCAGTAATTTTGAGGAGGTCATTGCAAAATTTGCTCAACTTAACCCACAAGAAAAGGCCAAAAGGTTTGCCAAAATTTCTACTGCAAGTTCTGTGGTTTTTATTTTTGGTATGTTGATGACAAAAAAGCTAATGGGTTTCTCATTTTAATTTATCAGGAAATTGGAAAACCTTGAAGTAAGATGAATCTTTTCTTCTCTTATATGCCTTTTACATATACTGCTTTTGTTACATCAAATGAATAATGTTGTATCTCAACTTCAGGTGATGCTTAAAATTCTGGTTTTGTTTAAAATATAGGCACTGAAGAAAACCTTCAAGAAGTTGGATCATGATGTAAAAATACAAGATTTCTTGGGTTCAAGGTATGTTATTGTGATTGTTGACATTGTCAACTTCTCAAAAGAACTTTTAAAGGGTCTGAATTTTCCTATTTTCACCTTGCAGCAGTCAAACAGTGGAGGTACAATGTTCATAAACAGCATCATGGTTAATTATAATTTACGAATCTTAAGTTCATAGTTAAACAGCAGAAATATCTGGTGCTGAATTGCTATTGTGCAGGAATTAACTCATAAAGTGAGGATTCGACAAGCTCAACTTTCAGAAGTACATGAGAGACTGAGGTGCGCATTTGGAGCCTTTGGTTGTTAAAGTATTGCCTTTTCTTTTTGGTGTTATTTTATTGCTCTCTTGTGTTATAAAATTTGACTCTTATTCATTTGTTCTTGGTCTTTAAGGTTTGGTGCTTTGTAATAATTAGGTTATTTTTTATGCCTCAATGTGACACTCACACACACACACATATATGTATGTATGTTGTATGTATGTATTTTTTTCCATATACATTTAAATTTTGGCATATATCGCTTGAATACATGTCCTCATTCACACATAAACAACACATGATATTATAAAATTTCCCAGGCACATAAAACAGCCTAAATGGAATATAATTTTATTTGAAAGATGCTTTTTGTGCGCTTGGTGGTGCTAGTTATGGGCAATGAGGATGTTTTTGGACTATATTTGACACGAGTTCTCTCCATATAAAATGATCTGTTAAACGGATTATATGATCATTTTCATCTTAAGAAGAGTTAAAGAGATATGATATACTACTAAGGCTTATGGTTACATAATTCATGTATTCCTGCTGCATCATCTTTTTATCTGTCAGGATCAGATTGTTGTTTCCTCTATGTCCTAAGATTTCCATACTGTGAGTTGGGGAATTTATATTACACTTTTTGGTCCAATAACTTTGTTGCATTAAGGCACGTTGGCATCGAAACCTTATGAAAACAATAATTATATCTTTTGAATTTTAAATTGCATATTTTTTCCACTTTTATGTTCACTAATGTCTTTCTAGCTATGTCGAAAATAATAATAAGTTATTTGTGTAAAATTGGCTTTTTCTAGCTGGTGCAATTGATAATTTGTTTTATGTTCTGCTAATAGTAGACCTATCACTAAAATATTATAAATTGGTTAGTCTTACAAATGGGACGGAGTTGTGCGATTACATGCATTATGTACTGTGGGGTTTATAAGTAATGGTTGACAAAAAATCTGCTCCTTTGTGTCATATATTTTATCATTAATGAATTTTGACTAACCATCAGTTTTTGTCACAACTTGGGAAATAAGGTTTTCAATTCATAGGCTAGTTTAGTTGACTTTTCTCAAATGGCCAGATTTTCACTGTTGTATAACATTAAACTGTCCCATCAGCTGTTGGACAGGGATTTGCTTTGTACATTTGAACAGTTCCTGTGCGTTATTCTTCACCCAACTTCCACCCCTACTTTTCTCTTTACCAGTGTTAACATAATTGCAACACACTCAACCCAGATAAACTCAGATGCAAGTACTAGGGTTGATGAAATTCTGAATTGCCATCGAGGAGTAATCTAGTGTTACATTGGCATATGTTTTTTCAGTTATTGGATTAATCTAGAGAAGATCAACAATTTAGAACATATTAGGCAAATAGAAGACTCACTCAGGGAATCAATTAATCGAGTGCATCTACAGAAGGTATGATTTTGTTTCATGACAAGTAATCATATTATTCTTTCATCTTCAAGCGTCTGATGTACCAGTTCATTAAATAACTTTTGAAGTATTAGGTTGGTATTTTAGCATGTGTACGTGCCCCAGATGATCCTAGCTATTAATAGAGACTAGAGTTATGAATTGGTGTATCTTGATGTTGACAAATTGTTTCCATTTGCAGGAAAATATCAGAAAACACCAAATGATTTCACTTGAATGTGCAAGCCAGGTAGTCATGCTGTACTCTCTTTGTCTCTCTCTCAACATCTCTTTACCTTTTCTCAAGGATAAATCTTATTTGGATAATTTATTTTTTTTCCTTCATAGTTACAAGAAGGGATGAGTTTACCCCTGATGATGTCTGGCGTGCAAGAATCCCAACACCTTCCTTGGCTTTTGACTAATGACAATCATCAATTGATGTTTCCCAGTGAACCAAATTTTCTGCCATTTCGGTGGGTTGCTATTATGCATCTTGTGTTCTCAATTTTGCTTAGCTTTGTGCTACTCTAGCTCTAACAGAAGTTCTGTTTCATTATTTCCATGAAAACTATACCTCTTTGTAACCAGCTATTAGCTGTGCATTCTAAATAATATAAATTCCATTATACTAATAATTTATCACTTTTTTTTTTGTTGCTCAAAACTGATGTGTAATAGCCTTGTAATCTAAGTAATGACTAGATTTTCTAACATACAGATATAATCCCAATAGAGATGCCGAGTGCTCCCCTGATATTTCACTGCCAGGCTATTCTGGTTATATTGGCAGCAATAAACTTGAGGTTAATAGATCACCTCAAGTCTCTACATTGTGTCAGGGAGGTGGTGCATTGGATGAGTTAAATGGAGCTGCTTGCTTAGATGTACAACATTGTGAGCAGTTTGCATATCCTCCTCCACCTGATAATGAGGAAGTAAAGCATCACCCAGAGATGAATAGTAAACCAAACCCTGAGATTTACCAAGTTCATAATGGCTTTGATACTCCTAGACCACTGTTTGAGACTGGATATCAGTTCTGGAATTCTGCTTCTGGGCCTTGTGGTATTGCAATGTATAATGAGAATGGCTACCATAGGGTAAGATGTCCTTTATTATATTCAATTTAGTTCATAGTCCAGGGTAGATTGTGAACTTAAATTTGTCAAAAGGGGGCTGGGATAAGTAAATATTAAGTTTTTCTATTTTTATACTTTTTTAACTCTCTAGTTTTCTAGCTAATTGCATGTATTTTGCAGTAACTCATTGCTTTCACCAGCCATGCTAGCTTTTTCCAATTGAGAAGAAAGATTTTAACCGAAATGATGTGACCAATACTTGTGGATGAGCTTCTCATACGAAAACCCAGACTCAGCTTCTTCTCCACCTATAAGGTCAATGACTCCATGGTCAATGGAGTTCATATAGGTGGGTTTTAGCCACCAAATATGTTAACTGTGTATATTATATTGTACAATACTTATAGGATTACAGTTTGTCCACATATAAATATTTCAGTTATCTTGACTGACTGATTTACCATTGGTAGAGTTTTGAAGTTTGATTCCAGGATCCAAGCTGTAAATTTGAATAATAGTAGAAAATGGAAGTAAATTTTACTTACTTTGGAAATGTTATATTAGCAGTTTGATTTTTTTATTTATTTTTTATAGTATCATTGTTTAATTGCTAATAAATGGGCTTGAATCTAAATAAATAATAATATAAAACCATCTTAGTTCCTCTGTACATGAAAATAGATGGATCTTAACAATCATGCCCAAATCTCTCTCAAAATTCATCCACTCAGGATTACACGAGGAGGACACATGCTTTCAATTGGATACAAACTTAGTTGCCACTCAGTGTTTGGACGATGGTGTTGTGCCATGGATCCGAGAGGTGCTGCAAGAGGTTGTCAAATGGTCCTTTGCCTGTCACATTATGCTGAACTATAAATCCCAAGAATGCCAACATCGCCAATCTCCCTATATACATTATAACAACACAAGGTTAGATAAACAATTTCACCCAAAAAAAAGGGACTGTGGTGAAGTGTAGCTGTAGCCAGATTAAATAAAGGCACTTACCATTGGCAATTTCCTTCTCTTTGGCTTCAAGAGTTGGTGCAAAGTTCAAGGGGTTAAAAATGCCACCAGGGTATCCAACCTCATTAGGTGGCAAGCTGTATTGCTTAAAGATGGGATCTTGGTTTACACTACCAGGGTTCTTAATGTCCTGCCATCTTCGGATTTCCACATAATGGAACAAAATGAACTCAATCACAAAGAGGGTTGAGGATGATGCAAAGTATTCTTCTTTCCCAGCATCATACCATTTAGGGACATTTATGATTCCAATTTTGGTGAAGACCTCAGGAAGCAACATCCCTGCAACACCCAACATGGCCCAACGTCCATTTACAAGCTCAGCTTGAACATACCACCTCAAGTTCTCTGGGTCCTCAGCAAGCCCCAGAGGATCAAACCCATTGTCACCGGGAAGACTAATGTAGCAGCATAAAACAATTATGCTAACCAGTTAATAATTGTAATAAATGCATTCATTTTCAGTTTCAATAATGGATATACAAATGAGAATATTGTTTATCCTTCTGAATGACACAACTTATATCATTTCACTCTCACAAAGAAATGGGACCCACATTTTTTTTTTATTTTGTCAACTCTCTTTCCTCCTTTATCTATCTCTTTCTCTCTCTTAAAATAACATAACTTTACGTCCTTTAAAATGATACATATTTTTTTCCATAAATAAATGAGAATAATGTTTCTCCCAAGCACACTTCCTGGTACATGAAAATTGGGGGATTCCATTTTTTCTATTTTCCTCTAGGGTCTCACCCTCTACCATGTGTGCCGGAAAAACATTAAGCCTTATATAGATATATAGGAAAAGAAACTTTCACACACTATATGATTTATGTCCATTATGTGTACTATTCACAAAAAAAACTTAGTGTTATAAGTCTTATATTCATTATTTGAATTAATATTTCTTATATCCGGAGTTCATATTTATTTTTTTCTTCAATATGACACATAGCCCCATTTAATTTTATATGTATATATATAATATATATATATATATATATATATATAATTAATACATGTTAATTTGTGTTATTAAATAATTAAGACATGTTAAGTTTGTGTTATTATAAATACATGTATAATATACCTGCCGTTGAGGTAACCTGGGGATGCCAAGCCTGGCAACCACTCTCCTTGTTTGGCTTGAACCTTGAAAGAGATTGGAGGAGTCCACCCCATTGGCTTAATAGCCACTTCCCTGTTGAGTTTACCAGAAGAGCCAGTGAGGAACCTCGATTTAGAAGCACATGGCCGGAAAATGGCGGCAGAAGCCTGTGTGGTAACGGTGGCCATGTTGAGTAAGGCAGTGGCAGTGAAAAGGGGTGGTGGCGGTGGTGATAGTGGCGGAAGATGAAAATGTGGTGGTTTTGTTTTGTGTGCATGCATGGATTATTTCATATGTATTTCCTTTCTGAGCCATTCATGTGGTTCTTGTGCACTGTTTGTGTTCCACCGTTGGTTCGCGTGATATTTGAGATCGGACGGTCCACGTGCTTCTTGGCTTATCCTTTTATCTAAGCGTTATATCTACAAATCCATTTCTTCATTGTTGTTGGCTGGGTAAAGATTCTGTGGGGTCACAGAATACCACGTTGTATGATCGATATGAGAGAGGTTGAAATATCAGCATCACTATTTCAAAAAAAAAAAAAAATATCAGCATCACCCAATCATTGTAATACACTTGGCTGGCTCACCATTTCCTCCAATTTTAGCTGGGATATATTTTTAAGAGGTAGGATATTCTTACTATCCAAATTTTCCACTACCAACTTACTACCAATCTAATCATCATTGGATCAAGAAGAGAGAGTGCTAAAAAGTTTATGAAGAGAGAGAAAATGTAGATCCAATGATAATTAGATAGGTAGTAAGTTGATACTAGAAAATTTTGGTAATAAAAATATCTCTCCTCTATTTTTAAGCCATATTTATATTATTTTGAGTATTATGTTTCTTATATTGTAGGATATAGAAATTTTCTACACATACGTAATAGTGCGCTCTCTTCTTTTCATATAATTTCACATAGATCCCACGTACTTTTATGTATGTATAGGAGATAATGTTATCTCCTACATCATTAGAAATATTAAATACTTCTTTTATTTACTATTAATTTATTTTAAATTATATTATAATTTTAATTAATTAGATATAAAGAGGTGTATATATTTTTATTTAATTGTTTTATTGACAAATTCATTTTAAAAATTCTTCATTTGTTATGATCTAGATTATGATAATTAGAGTTTAATTATTTTTATATTGTTATTCAATAATGTGTTACCAAATTATTTAATAAACTTGATTATCCTTTCTGAATGATTTTAGTTCAACCATGATTAATGAATTTGATGTAGCTCTCACATGGTCTTCAGTGCAATATGGAGAGGGTGTACCTGTAAGACATTCTAACGCCCAAGCCATATTTTGTATAAACAGATTTTTTTTTGATTGCTCCATGGTTTCCGGGGCCCCGACTATATCCAGTCCGACCCGCATCAGTTACCTAGTATTGGCAGGTGAGTCTCCGGCAAGGATTTTCTGCATACACAAGGTCTCGAACTCGAGTCCTTGCTTAAGGAACCCAAGTACCTTACCATATTCTTTGGTTGTATAAGCAGATTTTAATATCAAGAGAAATTGATCATCTTGTGTTTAAAACACTGGTATTCGTTTATCAAAAAAAAAAAAACACTGGTATTCATAATGGGGATGACCATGGCTAAATCTTCCCATTTGTTGTTAATGGAGGTGACTTGAGATGAGGTTGCATAAAGAGTATCAGTAGCTATTGTTGAATTGCAAAACTTTTTTGAAGATATTTTCTCCCCGGTGAAGAATTTTGTGGGCTTTTAGACCTTGATCTAATATTTCATTCTAAAACACTTGATAACATGTAAAATTTATTAAATAATATACTAAAGTGTAAAAAAAAACTACTTTAATTTTATATTTAAATTAAACTCTAATAATAATGTGATGTTCACCAAACCAATTTTATTTTTTTGGGAATCAAATTGCTATTTGATGGTTTTCTAGGAGGAATATACCATGACCTAGTGTGTAACTAATAAACCAGTATTTTGTACATTCTCTTTATTATTATTATTTTTTCTACTTTTCACTATTTCACTTAAACATAGGTGTCACAATTGAATTGGCGACCAAATGACAACTCAAATTTAAAAATTTTAAACAATAGAGTCACCATTAATATTATTTAATTTTAGGAAAAATTTAATTTGAAAATTGGTCTTTGGAAAAATAAGATTAGGTTCATAAATCTAATTATGAATAACGAAGGGTGAAAACTTAATTTTATGACCTTAATTAAACATGTAAATGATTATTAAATTTTAAAAAATAATTTTTTATCTGAAAAAAATTAAATGAATGAGATGGTTATTCATAAAGAAAAAATAAATTATTTTACCTTGATGAAAGAATTCCCGCTTCGACGCATCCTTTGGTGCAATATGAAACTCAAACCTATGTCATTCTTAATAAAGTATGAGTTGGTTAATTTAAACATTTTTAATGTTTGTGGAGGATATGATTTCACCTAAAAAATAAGTTTGATTCAATTTAGAAATTCTGAGTCATGAAATTATTGTAGCTCAGATGATAATAATGGAGTGTATGAAGATTAACAAACTGTCATAGTTTAGTAAACCTTTGGTTTGTTAAGAATGAGAATCGATCTTCAAACGTATTTTTGATGCACTTATAGTTGGCCCATTACATATGGTCCAACATTGATTCAATAAGTTTGGAGATAACTATAATTATGGCCTATATATTCAAAAAAAAAAACAACAATTTCAAATATAACAAATTACTATCAAATCTATGTTCAAATGAAGTAACATATGTGATTGTGATTTGTTTGGCCAAAAAACGAAAACATTAAATTTGGTATGATTTGATATATAAGATTTAGGATGTGTTTTGAATGATTTAATCATAATTATTTATTTATTTTTAGAAGATAATTTGGTATGAATTTTGTTATTTTGATAATTATAATTGAAAATCAGAGAGTTACTCTTTTATGATATCGTAACTTTCTATTTATCCACTTTTTCTATGCACTTTCAGCACCATTTAGTATTAGAGCACTAGGTTGTCTTCAACTATTGGCTGAACAAAATCATAGAGATCGTCGATGGTGGAGTCATAAAGGTAAATTATGTGGACTCGTTCCTAAAGAAAATAGACAACTGCGTCAGATAGACCCACGAGACATAGAAAATGAAAAGCTCGGAAGGCGGATCTAGGATTTGATGTGACAGCTTGTGTAAGCATTGGGAAATAAAATCCAACTTTTAGACCGACAACTTGTGTCGACGCTAAGTAAGAAAATCCAAGATTTGAAACGACGACTTGTGCATGCACAAAGCAAGAAAATCCAAGTTGTGGAGCGACAAGTTGTGCAAGAGCAGAGCATGAAAATCCAAGATTTGGAGTGACAACTTACACGAACAAAATTGGACGTTCAATCCAAATAAGAAATGGAATCAAAGGGAACATTTGATAACGAAGAGAAAGACGTCAATCCTATGGGGATTCTAAACAGGGAAGAATTGGGGAGTATAACCAGCAAATCAGTCCACTTTTCAAGATATCGAGATGCAAATCAACATTCATAACTTTGAAGTCTATGTTCATAACCCAGTTTATGATGATTATCCGATCTATGATGGTAATCTAATTCATGATGATTATCCAACTTACGATAACAATTCAATTTATTATAAGTATTTAACCTGCGATGATAATCAATATATGATGATCATTCAGCTTATAATAAATCTGATGGAGAATCAGATGATGATCTAATAGAGGAAGAATTATCATTTGAGTTTCCATCTAAAGATATTGATATCAGTGAGGATGAAGCATATTTGAGGACAAATCTTTTCCTACATTGGGAGAATGATGCACTTATTATTGGCCTATTACTCATGGCCCAATAATTGATTCAAGAAATTTGGAGTTAATCATTAATTATGACCCATTAAGCATGACTCGCATGTTCAAATAAGCAACAATTTAAAATTTAATAGATTACGATCAAATCCAAATTCAAATGAAGTAGCACATATGATTATGACTTATTTGGCAATAAAAGAAAAATAATGAATTTGCCGTGATTTGAAATCTATGATTTGGGACGTGTTTTAAGTGATTTAATTATAATTATTATTTATTTTTATAAGATAGTTATCATTATATTTATTTTTAGGATTTTGAATTGATTTGTAATTATGTGCTTGTTTGGTGTGAAGTATAATGCTTAATAGTATAAGCTTATACTATGCCTTATGATATTTTTAATTATTTGGTGTAGCTATTGTATATAGCTTATACAGCAGAACCCCTTAATATATGAAAAAGATGTATAACTTAATCATCGCAAGGGGGTCAGATTAGGTCCGATAAGAAAACAATGTATTAGGTAAATCCTTCCCATCTTCATTCTACCCATTTTCTTCTTCGAGAAACGAACCAAGTCTCCCTTCAAAGTCTCGTGTTGGTCACCTTCTTACCCTGCTCTCTCTCTCTTTCTCACCCAACCCACGCTACTCTCTTCACTTCTCTGTTCGTGCTACTTCTTCTGGGTTTGTTCTCTTTATCTTTTTTTCCTCCTTATTTTCAAAATTTATTTTTGGCTTTACAGTCATTTTCCTGCAAGAAAAAATGGTTTAACTGAAAATTGGTCTATGCCTAGAAATGGAATTTTTGTTTTCTGAGGTTGCCCTTTATGATTTTTTCCACTTCCTAATATTAATAGCAAAAACCAAAAAGATGAACTTTCGATTCACTATTTTGCCCAGACATAATGAAGGTATCCCACTCAATCCTAATTTTGAAACAATCAGTAGGTAGAGGTACTCAATGGCTAGTTCGAGTATAAACTCAGACTAAACCAAACTCCGCTAATTCTCATTTTGAGAAATTAAACCAAACTATAATATCTTATGCAACCAGTCAAACAAGATTATAGACAGTCATAACTCAACCACATCTTAAAGTAAATGATCAAACATTGAGAATTTATCTTTGGTTTGTCTATTTCTTTGAAAAAAAATTCTTGCTATAACATCAACATCATATTTTATCTTTTATTTTTATTTTCATTGCTAGAATTCTGTTTTCTTTTAAAGTTTATGTATCTATGTAGCGTATTATGTTGGCAATGTTCTTATTCATTGTTGTTAGGTGCATTAATTGTGCCATCTTCTGGTTTGATTGGAGTTTGGGGATGGTGAAGGAAATTTTTATTTTCTTTCTCACTAAACATTAGCCTATGCTCACTACTTATTCGATTAAATGTTGCACCCATTTTAAGCTTGACATTTAGCCCTGGTTGATTGAGGAAATTAGCACATTAATGTTAGATTGAAATAACGTTGTTGTGAGACTTTATCCTGCACTAACCTTCATTCTTCACCTTGTGTTAGACTTGACCATCTTGGCTTAATTTATAAAAGTTTCTAGTTTATTAGAAAGGCTGGCATCATAAATTATTCTTGGATTTATGTAACTCTTGAACATACTTGATGGAGTTGTAAAAACCTCAATGACGTAGTTTTTACTCATTTCATTTTGATCATAATTTGTCTTGTACCTAAGTAAAATACATGTATTTTGAATTAGGACCAGTTTGAACATATAATTGCGATTCTTGGTTATCTATCTTTGGTACAAAGAGCTTATGGTTCTAATCTATTTTTGAGGTCATTATGTTATTAATTTGATCAAGTTTTGCTGCATAAGTACTAGTTCAATTTAGTGTCTCTGATTTGAAATCTACTGCAACTTGATGTTGTATGTCTTATTCTTTATTCAAGAACTTTTGGAATATTGCATCTAACATTATATTCTTTATGGTGATCTGCAGATGTTCATATTTTAGTTATGTTTTGTGTAATGCAATTTTATTCTAATTTCATTGCTTTCTTATTTGAAATAACAAGGTTCTTGGTGCCTTGAAATAGCAAGGTTCTTGATGCGCAGATGTTCAAATTTTAGTTATGAGCTTGCAGGCATAAAGGAGCTTGGTAGTCCACTATCATATGGATCCTAATGAAAGGTTTGATATAAATTGATGGCTAAATGACCTAAAAGGATGGAAATTTATCAGGAATGTGTTTTCAGGTTTGCTATCTTAGCATTGCACAAAACTTTAAGTGATCAACCAATTGGTGGTTGCTGCATTTAGCCTTGCAGTCCATAATGGTAGAAATTTGTTGGAAGCAGTAAGCATAGCAGGAATGATAACCACACAATGTGAGGTTTCCTAAATTATAAGATATTGTAGGTCTGGATACAGATGCATTGGAAGCTGAGACTCTAGATCTTGCAGAGGCTATTAGAAGGACACTATTGTAGATGACAAATGAGTATTTTGTTTCTCAAGCTATGACTAAATATCCTCAAGCCCTTCATTCAGATCTGGTGAGCATATTTATGCATACTTCAGGACAATATGTAAAACACAAAAGCAATGGCACAAACATTTATGTCAAAACATGAAGAGAGATAGAGATAGAGAGAGTATATTTGCAGCCATTGGATTTCTTCTAATTTACATCATATTTCATGCAAACAAGAAAGTTCCTTACTAGTCTGTTTCTTTTTAATAAGTAGCTTACTTTTTTAAGCCATTGACATACTAGAGATTCTTCTTTCTTCAAGTACATGGGCTAAAGTAAAAGAATGCCCGAAAAATGAAACATAATATATATATATATATATATATATATATATATATATATATATATATATATATATATATAGATGATAAACCCTATATATATCAGATGGATTCCTTGTTTGATGATTAATTATGTTAGTAGATATTTAAAATTACCAAATTAACCAGATGTTTGAAATGTGATTTTTTTTAAGTTCTTTAGGAGTTCAGGTCTTCTATGTAAGCATGAAAATGTTATAGTTCAATGCATTCTGATTAACATGATTTATTTGTGGATATTCTTGCATATTTTAGTTTGTACACTATACTATCTCAGGTTTTCTCTAATACAATTTGACGATATAGATTCAATTACTGTTCCACATTGTTTTGACTGATTAAGTGTAATATACTTGAGAGTATGCCATAATTTTTGTTGATTACTTCCTACTCTCTATATCAATTTTACAGGTATTCATCCCATTAGAATTATACTTACAAACATTCAGCTTTTTCAAATGCATGAAAGCAAATGCTGATAAGAATTTTTTTTCAAAACAAGATAGAAAAGTTTATTACGAGTCCTTAGCTCATGGTAACCTGCAAGAGATACAACATGTTTTTGCAAGGTTTGTATTTGATATCATATACCCACGTCACCTATATCAAGATCAGTCATTAAAAAGCAACTGGATTTCACAAGAAGACTAGTCTGAAGTTTTTATTTTAAATTACGTGAGAAAATTATTCTAAAATCAGCATTCTATCAAGTGGAAGGGGTGAGTTCTGCCTTTGTGTAAAGAAAAATATGAGAATTTTGTAATGTGTTACATGTTTTTGTTAAAGAATAGGTTTTTGTTGAGGGGGCGAGTTCTTCCTATCTTTAAAGAATAATTCTTTTATCGATATCTAGTCAACTTAATCTCATGGTATACTGTTAACAGTCATCTGATAAGCCTAATGTTAAATGTAATGTAAGAATTTGATAGATAGGAAAAACAAGTTCTCCTATGTTAATGAATGACACACTAGAATTCTGGATATTTCAGACCACAAAGATGTATAGATACTCGCCTAACCTTAAAATATTAATTCAGAATTCCAGGTTAAGCCTCACTCAATTTTAATTCCAATTTTTCATTATGATAGATAGATTTTTATAAAAATTAATATCATATATGACTTATTTGAAAGAATCATATAAATCCTTTATTAAAGGAAATTTTTGTTAAAAATATTTATTTATGTCCTATCTAGTATTATAAAATACATTACAAACACTGGATAATAGTATCTTATACAATATCATGCTAAATGTCATATAGTATAAAAATTTAATTAGACCTTATACAATCAGCCCTTATACTATCAGGTCTTATACGATCAGATCTTATCTTATCTTGTACACCAAACATGCCCTTAGTTTATAAAGGGTGCTTAAGACCCTTTTGTTATTTTGATAATTATAATAAAGAACCAAAGGGTTACTCTTTTATGTAAACCTAAGGTTCGATTTAGCCACTTTTTCTATGCACTTTAGGCATCAATTTCCATACAAAATCAATACTTAAATGAACAAAGCATTGATGATTTATTCAAAAAAATTAAGTTATTAAGGTGTCTCAACTAAAATAACTCTGGAAGTTGTAGCATTAACAAGCTTCACAGCTCGGGTAATCCTTTTTAATTGAAAGATAATCAATTTTTGTAGTTTTAGTTTATAAACCAATCCAAAACATGATGATGCTTAATTTTTAAGAAATACAATTATTTCATTATTGCTATAATTTCTTTTAAAAATAATATTTGAAACATTATGTTGTTACAATCAAAATGAGTCAATAATGTTTATAAAAAAAAAAAATGATCAATAATAATGGAATTAACAAATTGTTGTAGCTTAGTTAATCTTCACTTTTGCTATTAATATTTAATTTTGAACTCTTTCTTCTTCTTTTTTGGTAAATTAATTTTGAACTCTTTTTAATTCTTCTAATTAGCACAATCTCGACAATACCAACAACCATAATAATGCAAATAAATATTTCCTGGTCATAAAATATTAAATAAAGTTCACAAAATTTATGTCTTTTATTGAGTTATTTTATTATTTAATATTTCTTATGATTTTTTTATTTAGTATAAGATATATATATATATAGTACCCAATTGTAATGGAAATTCTTAATCACTAATTCTTCCCAACAAAATTTGGCATTATTAATTTTTAAAATGAGCACAAATTAATAAGAAAACCATTTCAAAAAAAATTGAAAGAGGTGTAAGATTACCAAGCTTTCGTAGCTAAAACGGTCTTAAAATTCTAGAGATTAACAAGATGTAACAGCTTAATTAATCTTTTAAATCAAAACAAATACTTGATTTAATTTTATTTAAAAAATTGATTAATATTATTTATATTTATTGATTTCTTACACAAATCAAATATTTGTATAGCAAGGCTAACATTTTATGGGTGGCAATTTGGGTTGACATGACACGAACACAAATACATTCAACACGAACACGACATGAATTTGAAATCAAATCAAAACCTTCATCGCAAACACGATCCGCATATTTTGCGGGTTGACACGAGACGACATGAATAACTCACAAACTCATAGTGTATCACTTTTAATGCGGGTTGACACTACACGACACGACACGAATAACCTGTCAACCTCAAACTGTGTTAACTATTATGCTGGTTGACATGACATGCTAAGATATGAATAATCTATTTATGACACAACACAAACATCTGCAACATAGAAAGAAAAGGGACCCACTGGTTTAAAAAAAAAATTATCAGCATCCGACGTCGTATCCTGGTTTCGTTACATGTTGCAGCAGATCTTGTTTTTTGCAGCAATATAATAAGTATAAAACTCATGTGTATATATATAGGGTTTTATTAATCTCATGTTAAAGGAGATAAGTTATCTCATGTCATAGAGACAAACTTGTGAGTTCCACTACCTGAAAAAAAAAGTGGCACAGTTATCGCAGGGTGTGTAGGAAGAAAAACTTATCTCATGTAGTATGAGAATAATTTGATATATATATATATATATATATATATATATATATATGTGTGTGGGAAAACATTTTCTCATGTTGCATGAAATCTTAACCTCTCATTTTCTACATCTAACGGTTCGATTTGTGTGCAAAGCTTTTTTTTTTTGTAATTCCCATAAATCTCCACCACTTGTTGCACGGAACAACGGTTAAGATTTGGTGTAAGATTTATTATTCTTACATGGTGTAAATTGAATCTCATATATATATATATATATATATATATATATATATATATATATACGGGTTTAAATTTTTTCGTGTAGTAGAAGAAAATCTTCTCATGTTGTAGAGACATTTTGTGTAGGGCCCATATCTATTAAAAATGCAAAAAAAAAAAAAAAAATTTGCACGAAAATCGAATAGTCATTGGTACGAGAAAACAATTCTTCTACAGCATGAAAAAATATTTTCCATATATATATATATATATATATATATATATATATATAGGGTTTTATAAGAGTAGGAATTATTTTTGCGTGCTTTTTTTTTTTGCTGCGGGCCCCAAGGAGAAGATTTTTCTCATGTTAAATGATAGTGAATCATATATATATATAGTGAGACCTACAAAATAGTACAAAATAGAGAGAGAAAAAAAATTCAAGGTGGGACCCACTTATGCTATGAGTCATTGACATGAGAAAAATTTGCTCCTTTAAAAGGAGAAAATATTTTCTCATATATATATATGGTTTCAATTTTCTCATGTAGTAGGAGATATATATCTCATGTTATAGACACATCTTGTATGGGGCCCACATCTATTAAAAAACAAATAAAAACCTGCACAAAAATCGAAGGGTCGCTGATCTGGGAATAACTCTACTACAAAATAAGAAAATGTTTTCCCACACACACACATATAAGAAAAATATTTCTCGCTTACCAAAGAAAAAAAAATCTCAAGTAGCTTGAGATATATTTATCTCTGTCCATCCAAAAACTACGTCATTTTTTTATCTTATAATAATTGATTTACCTTTGAATGGTTATGATTCCCTTTTTCTCTCTCTTCCTTTATCATCATTGATCCATCTTTGTACAATTATGATTTAATAGCTGGAGATAAAGTTATCTCAAGCAATTTGAGAAATGATAAGCCTTATATATATATATATATATATATATATATATATATATATATATATATATATATATATATATTAGAAGTTTTACTCCTCATCACAGCCATTGATTTCCGTCTATCTAATGGTTGTCATTTATTTGAAATTAATAATTAATAATTGGTGTAACTCAATAAACAATGGATGAGAATTAACCCTTGAGATAAGAAGTAAGACCTCTATAAGTTACATCCGAGTCAAAAAAATCTCCCCCAATATACATTGTGTGCTCCGAATTTCAAACAAAATACTCCAGCCCTTGGCCCAAATAAACAGAAGGCAATTTGGCACTGAATGCAAAAACAACATTACACCACAGCCGCAGGCTTGGATTCGAAAACTGAATGTACTATAACCCAATATCAGGTCCAGATGGTGGACCAATTTTTCTGATTTACTTTGTGAGTGGGGAATATCTTTTCACCCATAAGACAACTACTCTTTCTTCAAACTTATTCGGGCAAATATTCTGTTGTTGACAAACTTCAAATATGATGTATTTTGTCGTAAGTAAAAAAAATTTAGAGTTTAATTTCATCAATTATTGCCAAAAAAATTTATACATTTTTCATATTACCATTTAATCATATAGAGACACATCATTTTAAAAATTAAACTTTGAGTAACTTTTGTCGTAACAAATTCTTTTAATGGTGTACGAAATGTATAATTTAAAGATAATATAGCTTACCAAAAAAAAAAATATATATAAAAAGTTTTTATTTTCGTACTATTGTTATATTATTTGGAGTAGATAAATATGTCATTGACATAGAATGCAAACATAATAACATTAGGCAGTTTCAATTCCAAAATAAATGAATAAATAAAATAAAAATAAAAATAAAAGCTGATGTAGAGAAAAAACACTTTTGAACTCACAGGGAAACGTGATTTTATTCATTCATATCATACCTTCACACTGAGTTACATAAAGCTCAAGACAATGACTTCATATAGAAGCAAAATTGCTTCTTTTTTTCTATGCTATTCTCTTGTTAAGCTAGCAAATATCATGCTTTTCATTTTCATTTTCATTTTCATAGATAACAAGAACCACACAACAAACGAAACTAGAGGTGGTAAACCGTAAACATCCACCACTACTATCGAAACTGTCTCTGCCTTTTTCAAATTGAAAACAGAACACAGTTCCTCATAACACAATTCAAATGACTAGGACTATCTTAAAATAAGCCCCTTTCATTTGCTCCTAAAACTCACCAATCACTATCATATTCCCTTTCTATTACATATTATACTTGTTTTATATCACTAAGTATAACAAACACAATAATTATAGCTACCAACACTCCCAATGACAAAATATGAAGGGTTTGTGTTCTTCAGTGTCTCTTAAGGAAATTGAAGGCCTATGAAGGTTTGGCCAAAGGACCAGCCAGCAGGTGCAACATTATAAGACACCACGGTTCGACCGTCGCTAGTGGTAACCTTAAATGAGAGGCTTTGTCCATTGAGGTAAGCGTTGCTTTGCCAGTTCTGACCCCAGTTTCTAGACATTGGTTGCCAATTAGTTCTTGAACCTTTGATGGAAACTGCATTAACATCACCAGCACCACCAACGTTGGTAATTAGGACTAGATTGAAGTAAGAATGGCCGTTGATGGTGAATCTTATGCCACCTCACTTTTGGCAAGGGACCCTACATTATCAACAGTCAAAGAAGAAGAATCAAATCCTTGGTCAAAACAAGGACCAACCCTGAACCCTGCAAAGTAGCAAACTAAGGTATCAAGATAAAAGGGGTGTGGTTAGTGGTTACCTTACCAGTGGAATATATTCCTAGCTACAAATCATCAAAACATGAACATAGCGAATACATATATTCTATTTGTCTAAGAATTTAAGAATATTTTAGGGAAAAAAAAGAAAAAAAAAAAAATCTTAGAATCCTAAGAACTTTCAATTTTGGATGGAAAAGTCCCCTTAAGGCTCCAGCATTAAAAAAAGACATTCTTAGACTTGGATTGGAAATTCTTAAATCCGTGCCTTATAAATTGTATTCTATATTTTAAGACCACAAACAAGAAAAAGTACATTAGAATTATGTCATGAAAAAAAATCACATGAATTGTCTTCAGTCTTTAATTATAATTGTGTATAACTTGTTGTGGAAAATATTACTAGGCAAGTAAAAGCCTCAAAAACCATAATTAGAAGAAGGGTTTTATGTTGATTATGTTGTAGGAAAAGTGATTGTGTAATGTTATAGAGATTCGTTTTGCGTGCCATTTTTTTTTCTTTTTTTGTTTTAAAATGTGTGGGCCCCACAAAATATTGTGCGTGTAGAAAAGTTTGTTGTGTTATGTTAAAAGATAAAATGAAAACCTAAAAAAAAAAAAGATTCTATAGTATTGCTTCAGACAAGGGTAAAGTGGCTAGATGTGTCAGAAACGACAATTATCAGATTTTGTTTTATTAGGCATTTGATGACTCAAGCAGTGTGTACAATTTAATAACAAAATTCTAAAAAAGACACTGAGAATAAGAAAAATGAACTACCTTCGATAAGCCACGGGTACTATTCCAGCTCTGTATTGAGCTATGTGTTGAAAGACAGGTTGAGAAAGATCAAAATGGTGAAGAGGAGGGTTGCACCAACCACCTGCATTATTTGGTAATGCATTGTTTGGTGGGCAAAAATTGGTGGCAGTGACCACAATTGAGCTTGTAAGGCACCAACTTTTGTCATTAACACACTTAATCTCAAAACATGCCCCACAACTTAAACCATTGTTGAACAAGGCCGTGCTCAAAGCAGCAGTGTTAGTCCTATACCCCTGGCTATACAAGTTCCCATATCCACAAGCCCCACCTGCAACAAAGCATAAATCACACACGGGTTTATATAATATATCATTTCAATCAACCTATGTTCAAAGAAAGTGCAATAAAAATTACATAAAAACCAAATGGTGGACACATTGTGTGTCACATAATTGTAAAGTGTTACTTACCCATTGTGCCAGAAGCATCACCCCCTCCATAGAAGGTTGCATGAGCATTCATCCAACCATCACTGGACGCATAGACAGATGATCCCAGAGAGAGAAATCCCACCAAGAGAAGCCCCAAAAGACTCATCTTTCAGTCTTAAAAGGTATATGATGAATGTTAAAATAGAGTAACACCTTAATAGAGAGAGAGAAAGAGAGAGCACAGGGGAAACTTTAACTTGTGAGGAAAACCAGAGATGCCTAAGTGGGAATAAATAGATGTTATTGCAAGGGAATGAAAAGGGTTCTTTGCTTGAACAACGTCACACCAACGAACTGACACATTTGTGAGGTGTCACCCAAAACCGCCAAGTGCAAGCTATTTCAATTTATTCATTTTTTTTATGCAGGAACAAGGTACTATTCCTGAAACCACGTGGTTTTTATTCTTGTTGTGTAGTGTGTAGGTACTTAAAACTAATGTCCAAATTACAAAAAGAGTATGATGATGTGCAAGGAAAAACTGTTGTTGCCACTAGATAGAGTCTGATGATGTTCAAGTCACTAGTTACCAACTTGCCATAGTAGGGAACAGCGACCAAATGTTACTATTTGGCAAAAAATTTACTTAAATAGCAAGTGAACGGTATTTTTTAACACATTATCATGTGTCAAAGTTTGCTACCACTGCTAGCAAATTTTGTTGATAATAATCTCGTGACACATGACATTTTCGCAAGAAAAGTTGACGGGACCAAGTTTGCTATCAATGTTAGAAACTTGATACGCTATGTGGTAGCGAATAATGCCACGTGTCACGAAATCATTAATGATGAAGTTTGCTACTAGTCGTAGCGAACTTTAACACATGACAGTCTGGAAAAAAAAATCATTCGAGTGTCATTTAGATAAAAAAAATTCCAAACAATCACACTTTAGTCGATGTTCCCATGTCGAGCATCAACTAATTCTGTAATTGACAAAATTATGTTTTCTCATTAGTTGAATTTGATCAATTTGTTACTTGAAACAGAAGATTCTTAATTAACGGTTTAAAATTAAATTACTAGAACAAGAACAGAGAAAATGGACATTATTTTTTTTATTCAAAGAAAAAATATTTTATTAGGCACGCCAACCGAAAGTGCTCTTAAAATAGATTTTATTAATGCATGAATACTGATATTATGTATGTAATATGCATTATTATGTAATTATCATTGTCACCTATTTATATTAGAGTTTACCGTAAGTTGGGAGAAACTAATAAAAACACCAATTAATCTCACCAAAACATGTTTATCAAAAAAAAAAAAACTCACCAAAACATTGCTCCGTCCAAAAGCATCTTCAAACTTCAAAGCTAACTTATGGGTCTTGCATTTTTAATTATTTTCACGTTTTATCACTAGTAAAGTTTGAATTTCAGCTATATTTATGACACAGAG
The DNA here is from genome assembly GCA_032173675.1 of Gastrolobium villosum. Classification (NCBI taxonomy): domain Eukaryota; kingdom Viridiplantae; phylum Streptophyta; class Magnoliopsida; order Fabales; family Fabaceae; genus Gastrolobium; species Gastrolobium villosum. The sequence continues at coordinate 57,214 of JAVKPL010005457.1, read as the reverse complement.
AAAACCACAATTTCCTCACAACTCAATCAATGCTGCAACATGGTGGGTTCAATGTGTTGGCAACTTAGATAAACCATTCTCTGCTTTCACACATTTAAAATCAAATGAAAAATGAAAAGGAGATGAACTGAGATAGGATAACTCAAGATGATCATAGCCGTTAAAAAAAATATTCTCTTTAAATAATAGTTTATAAACAGAATAAATTCACCTTATTTGTAAATTGCAGAGGCAGCACGTGGGTGATGCTGTTGGTGATGTTCCATGTTCTTTCGGTCACGTAGCGATGTTACATTCTTAAAACCAAAAACATAGCCTTAACCCATATATATGATGCGTTATATTCATAACATAAACAAATTTTGCACGTACATAAAAGAGGGGTAAGTCTCATATTTATTTTTTTCTCATCTTATATGTGGATTCCACTTATAATTTTTTTCTATTACATGAAATAACTCTTTTCTTACAATATAAAAAAATATATAATATATTTTTCATTGCCATTGGTTATGTGTAAAGCTGAATTCACAACTTGAAGCTAAAGTTGCAGTGGCATGGAGAAGATATGTCTAATTAATTTCTAATTTAAGATATTTTTTTTAACAACTGTGCACATTATTTAAGAAATAAAAATTATTTAAATTTTTAGTGTATTAAATGTTTTTTGTTTATTTAACATATTTTATTCTTTAAAAAGTGGGACATTCATTAACAAAACATGTAAAAATTAAAAGCAATTCCTTAGCCATGTGAGTGGTATTTTCCTTGTGATATTTTCTTGTTTATATATACTCGTTACTCCATACCTTTTACTTTCGTCTTTCAAGCTCCGCATTTAAAAATTTTAATTGTTTCTTTCAATATTCTCCACTGATGAGTTCAGCAGTACCATTGGATTTTCGGCCATTCTTGTTTGTTATTTGTTATTCAATTGATCGATATCGAACAAATACATTAGCATTTATTTTTCTCTTCAATAGCTTGGTCGCTAATCTTATTCGGGGTAAAGAATAAAAAAATATGACTGTTTTGAAGATATTAAAATAAGATTTCGTTCCCATTAATATAGGTAGGTATATGTAATAAATGACAAATAGCTTGTAATTTTCATCACTTACAATTTTCTTTTTCTTTTTCCTTTTTCTGGTGTTGGGGGGAGGATTATTCATTTTTTTTTTTTTGGTATAAATTCATTTTTATTACCTAATAAATGGAAAATACATGTTTACCTAATAAATACATATTAATTATCCACGTGCAGCCCGTTAATTAGTTAACGACACTGGCAAAGGACAAGTACACTCCTCCACTTCTTCCCTCACCCTCCTTATAATTACTACTGCCTATAAACCCAGAAAGAGAACAAGAAAAAAATGAAGAAAAAGCTTCTGGGTTTCTGTAATGGGCCGACTGAACAACGTAGGCCCAAACCGTGACACAGAAAGAACTATAAGGAAGAAGACCCAGCCCACTTACTTGAAGGATTTTGTTGTGGGCTAAAAAGAAGATGGAGCCCAAGAGTTTGTTACTGATATAGGGATTGCTTGGTCATTATACCCCAAGTTTGTTATTACTTTTCTGTTTGTTTGTTAGGCAACTAAGGTGTGATTTCTTTCTGTTGTTTGTTATGCAATACTGAGTATAAGTAGCAAGGATGATAAGTAAAATGGTATGAAAAATTCAGATATCTCTCTCTATCACCCTAATCTCCCCTTTCTCTCTCCCTAACTTTCCTCTAAACCTGATAAACTACTCGCAACATTGGTGCTTTCATTGCTATTTTGCATGATGGCTGAAAATACCAGATTCCGTGACCTTGCTAACCAGATCCACAACCATGACCAACAATTTACAACTATGGAACGTACGATTGACCTTCGTTTGGAGACGTTTGAAAATTCCCAGAATCTTCGCTTTGAAGATCAGAATCAGCGATTTGAAACTATGAATCACCAGATCCAAGAGGTTTTTGCGTTGTTACAGACACTGCAACACCAGATCACAACTCTGGGCACCAATGCTCAAATCGGGGTGCTTGGTGCGTCTCCTAGTCGCAACCAACCACCTCCACGTTCCATGAAAATTGATCTTCCACGCTTTGGATTTGGAGACCCAGGTCCATGGTTATTTGCTGTGGATAGATATTTTCATTTTCATCATGTTGCTGATCATGATCGTCTAGATCTGGTTTCGTTTAACTTGGATTTGCCTGCTTCTTGCTGGTTCGAAGCACTTTTCAGCAATGGCCAATTTCCCGATTGGCGTTCCTTTGTCACAGCATTACAACAACGCTTTGGACCTTCTGAATTTGAGGATCCACTCGGTTCCTTGGCTAAACTACAACAAACTGGATCTGTCCTTGAATTCCAATCCGCATTTGAGTTGCTGGCTAGACGAGTTCCTGACCTCACACCTATTGCTCGTAAGAGCCTGTTCATTTCTGGCTTGAAACCCCACATTCGCAGGGCAGTTTTGGTGCATCGTCCCATGGATGTTACCGCTGCTTTTGCTTTTGCCAAAGTTTATGAAGAGCAATTTGCAGACACCAAACTCACCAAACCTTGGCCAATTCGTTCGAATCAGTTACCACCCATAGCAGCACAACCGATTTCTTCAATTCCCAGCTCCACTTATCAAAAAAACCCTCTAGCCTTACCGTCTATCCCTATTCGACGCCTAACCCCTGCGGAAATGCAGGCACGCAGGGAGAAGAATCTGTGTTTCAATTGTGATGAACGATTTGTGCCTGGTCACAAATGTAAAGGGCGTGCAACTCTTTTATACTTGGAAGGTACCGAAGAGGAACCCCCTAATACCCGTCTTGTCCCACTTCCGGAACCGGTAGTTGAGGAGCAGGTGGAAACTACTATTCCGGACATCACTCATGAAATTAGTTTCAATGCATTGTTTGGACATCGCTATGCCAATTCCTTCCGAATGCAGGGTACAATTATTGGTCAGCCTGTCCAAATCTTGATTGATGGAGGTAGTACCCATAATTTTGTCACTTTACGGATGGCTTCACACCTGCATTTAACATTGCATGTTATTCAGCAGTTCAAAGTCCAGGTGGGCAATGGTGATGCACTCATTTGTTCAGCTATGTGCCACGCTGTTACAGTGGATATACAATCTACGTTGTTTACCGTGGATTTGTTTGTCATTGAATTAAAGGGAGCTGACTTGGTTTTAGGGGTCCAATGGTTGTCTACTTTGGGCCCTATTATCATTGATTATGCAGCTCTCACCATGTCTTTCGTCCACCAGGGTTCACAGGTGCAATTACAAGGGGTGGGTACCGTTACTTCAAGCCAAGTAACCCCTTCCCAATTACACAAGTTGGTTCTTAAGGATTCAGTTTCTTCTTACTTATGTGCTTTACAGTTCCCAATTCCCCAATTCATTACCACCTGACAGGGTGTATAATCATCACATTCATTTGATGCCCAATTCTAAACCAGTTCAAGTGCGACCCTATCGTGACCCCCATTACCAAAAAAATGAGATTGAGAAATTGGTGACTGATATGTTACAACAGGGAATCATTCAACCTAGCCATTCGGCTTTTACTTCCCCCGTTCTATTGGTAAAAAAGAAAGATGGCACTTGGAGATTTTGTGTGGATTATCGAGCCCTAAATGCTATTACTGTCCAAGATAAATTTCCTATTCCCACTATTGATGAGTTACTGGATGAACTTCATGGGGCTACTATTTTCTCTAAATTGGATTTAAGGTCAGGGTATTATCAAGTCAAGATGAACCCTGCCGACATTCACAAGACCGCGTCTAGGACGCATCATGGGCATTTTGAGTTTGTGGTTATGCCTTTCGGTCTTTCCAATGCCCCTTCCACATTTCAATCTACTATGAACATTATTTTTGCTGAATTTTTGAGGAAATTTGTTGTTATTTTCTTTGATGATATACTTATCTACAGTACCACACCAGAGCTCCATGTAACCCACCTCACGGCTGTGTTTGACATGATGCGTTCTCATTCCTTATTCGCAAAGAAAGAGAAGTGTGCTTTCGCCCAGTTGCAAATTCCTTATTTGGGTCATATTATATCTGGTCATGGTGTATCTCCTGATCCTGATAAAATCACGGCTATCTTGAATTGGCCATGTCCTATGTCTGTTATCCAGGTACGTGCCTTCCTAGGCCTTTCTGGTTATTACAGAAAATTTATTAACAAGTATGCTACAGTTGCAGCCCCACTCACTGATTTGTTATCTAAGTCTGGGTTCAATTGGTCTGAGCAAGCACGACAGGCTTTTGAAGCATTGAAAACTCTACTGGTTTCAGCTCCTATTTTAGCATTTCCCAATTTCAATGAACCGTTTGTTGTGGAAACGGACGCTTCGGGTGTGGGTATTGGTGCGGTTCTTTTACAAAAGGAGAAGCCCATCGCTTTTTTTAGCCGCAAGTTATCGCCTGCTATGCAACGCCAACCAATTTACGTCCGTGAGATGTTTGCAATTACTTCTGCTATTAGTAAATGGCGACAGTATCTATTAGGGTCACCATTTACTATACGTACGGATCATAAAAGTTTGCACAACCTAATGCAACAGGTCATCCAAACTCCAGAACAGCAACAATTTTTGTCTAAATTGTTGGGGTTCACTTATACCATAATGTATAAGTCCGGTAAGACCAACACAGTGGCCGACAGTCTTTCTCGACTGCATTCAGGGGGCACCGCGGACCAGTCACCCCACCTCATGGCCATATCTGGCCCAGTTCTTAGTTATACCAATCAGTTACAGTCCGAGTACAAGTCTGATGCCTACTCTACACAAATTCTACAGCAATTACAAAGTAACCCTCTCAATATAGCTGACTAACGTCTGCGTAATGGAGTACTCTTCCAACGTGGTCGAGTTTTCATTCCAGCTAAGTCAAAATTGGTTGGCCACATCCTCCATGATTACCATACTTCCGTCCAGGGTGGACACTCTGGGGTCCAGGCATGCCTACATCGCATCCAACGGAATTTCACCTGGAAAGGGTTACGCAAAGATGTAAAAGAGTATATTAAACATTGTGAAATATGTCAGAAATTGAAAGCATCTAATCACCCTCCTCTTGGGTTGCTACAACCATTACAGGTTCCAGACTCTATTTGGGCACACTTAAGCATGGACTTTATCACGCACTTACCAAAATCTGGGGGCCATACTGCGATCCTTGTTGTAAGAACTCGCACCGCTAATAAAGATAATTAATGAATTAATTGTGATAATTAGGAAATAATTCCATAATTGACCCTAATAATTATTATGAGGCTTTAATAATTATAATTAGTGGGTAAGAATGCTGAAAGTCGCTTTTCGGAAGAAAAGTGCAGATACCGGTTCTGCTAGTCGGTATAAATGCGTACCGAAAAAGTATCCCGGAAAATTATTATAAGTGCATGATAATTACTAGAATAATATTTAGGACTTGTAAAACGAGTTTCAAGTCAAAATAATGAAATCTGATGCCAGAACTGATACTGGCTATGGAAAAGCGCGTACTGTAACGGCCCGTTGTACACCGGTATTGTTAACATTGATTATGATATTAAGCGCAGTTACAATCACAGTGATTGGGTTAATTAAATTACGGGAAAATTTTTCTTTTAACATATTCCTTTTCTTACATCAATACTTTTTCTGTAATCAATTAAAACCACACTATAATTGTAAATGCAATTTGCGGAAGCATACATTTTTGCTAACATCACTAATCATTCTTCTTTTTATTCAATTCATTTAGACTCACCATCTTACTCTCACATTTTACCAAGTTGTAGTTCTTTACGTTGTCTACGCGTGGTTTCACACCACGTACCGTTTGGAGTTCTACCCATCAAGTTAGGCCCCTTTCTTTTAGTCTAGAAAAACCTGAATTTTCGAAATTTACACTGTGGTAATCGATTACCAGTGGGTGGTAATCGATTACCACCTGTCAAAAATGAGGCAGTAGCTAAATTTCTCAATCCTCTGTTCTGGTAATCGATTACCAACTTTGGGTAATCGATTACCTCACATGGTAATCGATTACCAAAGGCCAGTAATCGATTACCAGTGAAGACAGTAGCCAATTTTTCGTCCCCTGTTGCATGGTAATCGATTACCATGCCTTGGGTAATCGATTACTATGCAGCAAAATGACAGATTACAGCATTTTAAGCCCCAAAAAGGGTGTGTAATCCATCCCTAACCCCTTGGTACTCCACACAACACATAATCATGTCCTAATGTAGGCTCTAGGCCCTTCCATCATGTATTTTCCTTAGATTAAACATCATTTACAAAGTCCTCAAATAATGGCCATTTACATACAAATATGGACCATTTTTACAACATGAATACCAAGACTTCAAGGCTATGAATGTGGCAATGGACAAGTCCCATGCTCACTCAAAATATAGAATTATCCATGCCATGAATAATAAACCATAAACAAGACTTAGCATATAATCATGAACACTAACAAAAGCATGGAAATAACATCATGCAATATTTTCATGACCTAAGTCTCAAAATATTAATGGTATGCTATGTGCACTCCATAACTCCTCCAAAATGTCATGCAATCCCAATGCACCGCATGCCAATCCAATGTCCACTATACGGGCTTCTTGCCCGAAGCTCCTCCCGGATCATAGTGACCTGAAATGTGGTCCCCCAAACACGGGGTGAGATATACGGATATATCTCAGTAAACCAATGGAGCTAGAGGCTCTCTCCACTCCATGGCTCACTAAAATGTATAAATATGACATCATGTAATATGCAAGCAATACAATATCACCATCCAACTGGAGACACCCAAGAACATCCACGCATGGATTCATGTTCAAGGACTCCATCATATAACTCCCGAGACAGTCCTGGCGCCTCTCCCATGGTTGAGAAGACTCCATGGCAATACCCAACCGGAACTCCTCATGAGCCCTATCCGGCGGACGTCCCCCGCTTGGATCATCCTGATGTCGCTCCCAGAGTCAACACCATGGCATCTCCAACTGGCATTCTCCCGTAGGATGAACCCAGCGGATGTCCAAACCAACACACGTCAACTGGCCAGTGACCAAACAATTTTCACAAAATACAAGCAATATGCATACAAGCACACAATCACACCATGTCATAACCACATAATCCAACCACAACCTTCCTCTAGGTGTGGTGGAGCACACTAGGGATTAAACCCAAGTTCCAAGAGTTTACCTCAATACTTAGCAATCTGTTCCAAACGTATGCTCCAATTCAACTTTCCACAATCACGTCCGTGTGAGGCACCCTACAACAATCATCAAATCCAAATTACACCAAAACTCATTTTTCATGAAAATTCCTCAAATTCCTCTAAGTTAAACACCTATATTTTTCACCAAAAATTAACATAGCATTTCTAGCTTACAAGCATGATTCTAAGGCCTTTTCATCTAATAGCATTTTTCCATTTGGGCTTTCTATCATCACACATCTAAACTCAAAGCTTAGAACATAAATTCCTAGATCTATGAAATCAACCATCAAAATACCACAAATATACTCACAATGTGTTGTATGATCACCACCAAGGCTTCACTAAACCATTAGAAGATCAAAACCTCCAAGAAAGCTCCATGAACACTATGGGTCGGATCTGTTTTTGCCCAAAACGCGGCCAAGGAGGTGGATTCAAGGCTTCTAAGTGTTACCAATGGATCTAGAAGGTTGTTTACAATAGATTTCGACACCGGAATCAAGCGATTCGGTGAAGGAATGAAGAAATGGGAAGAATGGAGAGAAAATGGTGTTTTTCTTTTCTTCAAGCAGGGGGTGCGCGAGGGAGAAGAAGAAAAGAGAAGGAAAAAAGAAGAAAAGGAGGGTGGGGCCAAGTGACTTCGGTCACACGCGTCCCACACGCGATCTAACTTTAACTCCGATAAAAATTCCGATCATAAATTCTTAATCTACATATTTTTCCAGTCCATGACATATTTTTATTTCTCCAAAATACTGATAAAAATTTCACACCTATCGGTACACTCACATCACAGTATTTTAACACTTAAAAATCACTATTCATCAATTTTTCCCAAATTTGCCTATTCACTCAATTTTCCGCCCTGATTCCATTTCCAGTATTACTTTTGTCATATGAAACCTCTAACTCAGTATTTATGCCTCAGAACACACGGTTGGCAAATTACCATTTTGCCCTTTTTGCCCATTTTGGCCATAATCCTTGGATTTTCACTAATCCACCAACTTTCATTTCACAATATAATATTAAAATACACATTTAATTATATGAGGTGTTATACGTACCGAAAAGGTGCTCAGAAAAAATATAAAAATATGATAATTCTTGTAAAATCGAGTAGGTTAAGATTCCAAAGTTTGGGATTAAAATGCTAAGTGTAGCAATTAAAGCTAATACTGTGTGTTTTAATGTTTAGGCTATAAATATGCCTATTATGGGCACAAAACCCTAGGCATCAAATTTTCTTACGTGAGTGCAGCTGATGGCTGCTGCCTTTGGCCTTCTCCACCCTTGTGTGGCTTCCCTTGTAGCCTTTCTTCTCTTTTCTTCACAATTAACACCTTGGGTGTGTGCATTAAAGCTTTGGGAAACACTAGAGAGTTGCATTTCTGAGTTGTGAAGGGTGTGTGAGGGAGTGAGTTTCTGATCTTGGGTTTGGAAGGAGTTTGAACCTTTGACTTGGCATTTGTGGTGCCAAGGAGTCATCTTTTGGTGAAAGAACCAACCTTTGTGAAGGTATTTTCGTTTGGTGTGAAGTCAGAGCCTAGGGAGCTGGTTGTTAGCTCCAAGAGCACCTCCATTTTCTGTTTCAAGCCTTTGGTGAGTTATACCAACCTTGATCATGTGTTTTTATGGGTTAAAGGTGTTATCTTTGCATGTAAATGGGTTATGTAAGTAACCAACTGTAATGTTAACCAAAGTGGGTCTAAAAATGCATGCTTTAACGTGTTGAAGTGTTAAAAATGGAACCTTGGAAGGATATCTTCGCGAAATGCAGAAACTGCATTCTGTCGCGAAATATCCGGATATTTCGAGTGAGATATCCGGATATTGGATATCCTGATATCTCGAGTGAGATATCCGGATATGGGATATCCTGATATCTCGAGTGAGATATCCGGGTATTGGATATCCTGTTATTCTGAGGGAGATATCCGGATATTGGATATCCTGATATTTCGAGTGAGATATCCTGATATGGGATATCCTGATATTTCGAGTGCGATATCCTGATATGGGATATCCTGATATTTCTAGTACGATATCCTGATACGGGATATCCTGATATCTCCAATGAGATATCCGGATATTCTGGGATTTCGAAGAGCAGTAGCTTTACTGTGCATACAGTAAGCAATTGGGGTGTTTGTGGACCCTAGATTAAGGAAGTTAGGCTTCTGTAATTAATGAACTAAGTCAGAATCAAGTGATTAAGGGCTTATGGCTTTGTATGGAGCCTTAAGACGTAAAACGTAAAGGAAAGGCGTTGTCTTTTAGTTGTATGCTTGAGATGCATAATTATTGATATAATATTGGTCCATAACAGATTGTGATTCTGCTGTGTTTGGGCTGTGAGCTTGTGGACTCTTGGCTTGGGTGTTAGCTTGTAAGGTAAGCTTTCGTGTCCTCGGTTTAGCCATGTTGTGGTTCCACCATGTTCCATGGGGATATGGTATATGCATGCTGTGTTACATGCTTTTGAAAATATGAAATGTTGATTGAACTTTACATGTAATGGCTTTTAATATGCATGTGTTGTTCCATCTGGACGGTAAGCCTGAGTATGTGGCGTCATACAATACGGTGATCCGGGGTGGATGCAAGTGGCGTCTGGCACTATATGTAGGAGATAGACGTATTCCTGCATTTCTCTGGCCAGTAGAATAGTATTGACACACATGACATGATTATCTGCTGCATTGCATTATTTTAGAACTGATGTTGATGAACTGCTTTTAAACTTATATTGCACATGTAAGTGAGCTTGGGGTGGAAGATCCTTGAGGACCCCTTGTCTTACTGAGATTTCTTGTTTAGAGATCTCACCCCACGTTTGGGGAATGCTTATTTCAGGTTCAGGTAGTATGGGGGCTGATGTCTCTGGTGGCAAGAGGCCAGAGCATGACTGATGATTATTGTTATGACTGCTTGTTGATAGCATGACTGGATTGGATGCTGTTTATGTTTTCTGCACCTTTATTATTATGCTTTTGATGTTGGGCTTGTTGCCTTAGTTGTGTGAGCATGGGGTTTGTCCATGTCACTTTATGTTAGCACTTTGAGCTGAGTTGTATAAACTGTTAGTTGGTCCGGTCTACGTGTTGTAGTTCCGTGACTAGAGACTTATGCTTTGATATTTATTTAGTGAGGTATTTCAGTTAGTTGTTTTATTGCAATTACATACAGGCAATGTTTTTATTAACTGTTAATAAGCAAGTTGGTAATGATAATGGCATCATAATTGAAAAGAAAAAGATATTCCGCATTTTTAATTAAGCGCAGCTTAATACGATAGTATGATAACATTACCGGATATATACGGGGTGTTACACTTGCGGTGGTTGATAGGTTCTCTAAGGCTGCTCATTTTGTTGCTCTACCTGCCACGTATTCAGCCACTCTGGTTGCCCAACTCTTTTGGGATTTTGTTGGGAAACTCCATGGGATGCCGGAGTCCATCGTGTCTGATCGCGATCCGATTTTTTTGAGTGATTTTTGGCGTTCCCTATTTAAATTGCAGGGAACCAAACTTCATTTTAGTTCTAGCTACCATCCACAGTCTGATGGTCAAACAGAGAGGGTTAATCGATGCTTAGAAAATTACCTTCGAGCTTTTTCGCATGCACACCCGACCAACTGGTCTAAATTTTTGAGCTTAGCAGAATACCACTACAACACCTCGTTCCATGCATCTGCAGGCACCACTCCTTACCAGGTCATGTTCGGACGCAACCCACCTAACTTACTTGCTTATTGTTTGGGATCTTCCACCAATGAAGCAGTAGATTCCACACTCACCGACCGCATGTTCATTATCAGTACGTTAAAAGATAAGTTATTTAAGGCTCAACAGGTTATGAAAGCACAAGCTGACAAAAAGAGAAAAGATTTTTCCTTTACCGTTGGAGAGTTCGTCCTGGTCCGTCTACAGCCTTATCGCCAGCTTTCAGTGGCTCGATGTTCATCCCAGAAGCTGGCACTGCATTTCTATGGGCCTTTTCAAGTCAAATAGAAGATCGGTCCACCCACGGTGAAGGTTCCACCCCGTCTTCCATGTCTCAGTACTTCGACCTTTTCGTTCTAACCATGGGTATAAGGTCCATCCACTACCGTTTGCAGACAACGACAAGCCACTGCTCCACACACCGTGTGCCGTAGTTGGATCTCTTCAAGTGTGGAGACGAGGAGAACTCACTCCTCAAGTTCTCGTCCAGTGGCAAGGCCTTCCACCCGAGGACTCCACCTGGGAGGATAAAGTTCTGGTTTTGCCTCCGGCTACCCGTGAAAGAGGACCGAACAACAGACTTACAAGGTAAAGGGGTTTCCGATGGTGAGGGGTGTTCCATCGACACTATTGCGAGGGTGGCTCATAAGAAACCCACTACGCCAGAGCAGGTGAATATGAACGGTGGTGTGATGAAATTTTCCGTCAGTGAGGGAGATGGAGCGGTGAGTGAAGGGTCTGGAAGGAAGGTAACTCACATTGAAGGATCTGAGACAAAGTGTGACAACCGTTCGCTTACTGACAGTTCAACGAGTCCACCTCCACGTTCAAGGGCTACGATCGTCTCTCCAATGTCGGCACAATCACAGCCGTTGCCCTTCCTAAATGATCTACAACTGTCTTCCACTACGGATTCAAATGGTGCGGCCCAGATTTCTCCTTCGTTGTCGGTGCCATCTCCATCGTCGGTTCCTTATCCACTCATCAGCCGACCTTTCAGTTCCCCAATACGGGCTTCGCAGGTGCAGCCCAGCGAAATTGGGCCATTACATTTCGTGGAACCCACCACGGTACATCAACCACGACTTGAGGACAAGTCGCGTATCTCAGAGGGAGGCAATGTAATGGGTCGACTGAACAACGTAGGCCCAAACCGTGACACAGAAAGAACTATAAGGAAGAAGACCCAGCCCACTTACTTGAAGGATTTTGTTGTGGGCTAAAAAGAAGATGGAGCCCAAGAATTTGTTACTGATATAGGGATTGCTTGGTCATTATACCCCAAGTTTGTTATTACTTTTCTATTTGTTTGTTAGGCAACTAAGGTGTGATTTCTTTCTGTTGTTTGTTATGCAATACTGAGTATAAGTAGCAAGGATGATAAGTAAAATGGTATGAAAAATTTAGATATCTCTCTCTCTATCACCCTAATCTCCTCTTTCTCTCTCCCTAACTTTCCTCTAAACCTGAGAAACTACTCGCAACAGTTTCTTTATTACTCATACAAGAAGAGAATGTCTATGTACAAAAGTCAATTAAAGTTCAGAAAAATAAATGTACAATCAGTCCAGAAAAATAATTGTAGTTACACTAACTACTGTTACAATAAAACAAACTAGTGAACTACAGTAAATTATAAATAAAATTTATTACCTTTCCCCCTCTTATGTCATTCACAAGCATAACTTGACAAAATAAAAATAGAATGATACAAACAGAATAGTGAGATATAGAATTCGCGTGCTTTGACAAGTCATAATTAAATAGAAACCACTAACTCAATATAAATCACACAATAAAAAGGTAACATTAAAATCAGATCGAAATACAAAGTAGAAGAAGGTAAGAAACTACATGTAACCAAAATTCAGATCACACAAATCTAACACAAGTTCTTCCTAAAAAAAATAAAAATAAAAATCACTCGACATTATTTCTCCTACAAATTTGACTCAAGCGTTTTTCGAATCCATATTGCTAAAAGCAAAATGGAAACAATACAAATACTTCTCAACAACCAAACAAGGACGCTTTCACTCTCACCTTTAGGGGATGTTTGGTTGAGGGTTTCTCAAAATTTTGATGGGCATCTGAGAGTAGGTAAGTTGATTCTCCACGTTTGGTAGAAGTGATCCAAAAATTTGCCTACCTAACTGATTTGCCTTGCAATCGAGTTTTGCACGTAAAGTTGGACTAAAAACACGACTATGAAATCCTCTTACCAAGGTGGTATTCGATCGATAACTGGGGAAATGAAAACCATGAAAATGAGTGCTCCCAAAACTACCCTCGCTTAACCTACTAGCGCCCAAAGTGAGTCTCCTCCCACCAAATCCTCCCGCCAAAGGACATAACGGAGAAGCTCGTTTGAAGATCTACACAAAGGCTGTATTTCGTTCAAGCCTTCTTATTCTACGGTGTCTCCTTCCTCCGATGTCTCCTCCCACCAAATCCAACGGAAACTCGTTCAAGCCGCTCTCGCCGTTGATTCCTCCGGTTCCGTTCAGTCTTCTTATTATACGGTGTCTCCTTCCTTTGTTGTCTTTCAGGTACACCTTTCTACATCCCTGATTATTGTGGTTCCTTGATCGGGAATGAAAGTTTCGGGTTTATATTTGTATTTCGTTCATATTGGTTTTTTTCCTTTTTCAAGTTTTCGTTCTATGGTTTATTCTATTGTGTCTCATTGTATTATTTTGCATTCTATAGAATATTATAATTCGTATTCAATGTGATTTTTGAAATGTTGCTTCTTTAGTTTAGGTTTTCGCTATATTATTTTTCGTTTACACATGTTCTGAATCTGATAAAGTAGCCAGTTGGCTCTATGTCATTTGTTAGATTATGCTGATGACTGGAGTTTAACAGTTGGGCTTTATTATCTTTTTCTTTTCTTTTTTTGTTGTGATTTTGGTTTTTTATTCAGATGGTTTTGAAAATATATGTTGACTAGAATAGAGTTATGGGTTTTAGTGCTAAGACTCGTAAAGCTTGATCATTCTTAATTTCCTATTACTCTAAATTTTTGAGTGTGCCTATATATATATATATATATATTTATGCACTCATGCTTGTTGAATACTTGTGTTCTTGGTGATGGATTTCATTTCTGCCCTGGTGGCTTAATTCTTGGATTCAGCCAACTATATGGATCACTAATCAGGTTATTGTTTCTGTTGAATGTCATGTTCAGGTGATTGTGGGTGGCGTAGTGTTCGTTGGAGGGTTCAAACATTGATAACATCTTCGTTTTTCAGGATGACTATCCAGTCATTAAAAGTCCAGGTTCCAAATTTTGGAGAGCAAAGAAAGCCAGGTTGCAGATAGAGAAGATGTCGGTCAAAGTGGTGAGAGAGAAGAGAAAGGAAATGGAAGAAAGATTGCAAAGAGAAGAAGATGGAATGCTACTTTCTAAATTGGTATATGGGATGATCCAAGGGGGGATAAGTGAAAAAGAGGTCATAGACAATGTGGTGCTGCTAGTTTTTACAGCTCATGATACTACTTCTTTTACAGTTGCTATGACATTCAAGATGTTAGCTCAGCATCCTGATTGTTATAGTAAACTTCTTCAAGGTAATATAATTTTAGCTTTCTTGCAGCTCAAAATCACCATCTTTAAATTATCCAAAATTTTGGGAGTTGATAATTGAAAGTAATTTAATTGTATGCAGAACATGTTGATATAATGAGCAACAAAAGAGGGGGTGAGAATCTCACAGTGGAGGACATAAAGAAGATGAAGTATACCTGGCAAGTTGCTAGAGAAAGCATGAGATTGTTCCCTCCAATCTTTGACTCATTCAGGAAGGCAATCTTTAGTTTTCTATCCCATTATGTGCTAGCAAATACATATACTGACTCTGAAATTTGATTTTTTGTATGAGCCTTAACTGATACAGGTTACAAAAAAAAATTTGTATGAGTACTAGCATTGATCATATATGCCTTTTATGCATCCTCATATAATTATTTAAATGTGTTTTGATCGATGATATGAAGAAAATGATTGGTATGATTGTATTGTTGCTTGTTTTACTGAATATGAATTAGAATGCACTCATTTGTTCCTATAGTTATCATGTCCAGTATTTATTCTGTCAGCATGGTCTTCATTATTACATTGTCTACTGCCATATGGGGAAGAATTTAACTTGCTTCAGATTTGATTGTTTGACAGTATTATTCAGATTCGAAGTCATAGGTAATGATCGTTGCATCAGGTTGGAATGTTTAATAGCATTGCTGCGGAAAGTTGTTGATGCTGATTATTGTCTTCCAACATATACTCCAAAAGGACAACAAGTGTGGCCAGTTCATTATTGTGGTGCACCACGACTACGAGTGAAATTTAGATAGTGCAGAAGGCAATAAAGGACTGGAGTGAATGCAAATATATCAATTAATCTAATTCGATACGTTTGTTATATTTAATTTCTTTTTGCTGGTGATTTCCCACCTTATTATCGAAAACGATACCCACCTTTTCTTTCTTTTATTTTTGAGGGCAGTGGCCAGTGGGTTCATGAATACATTTTCAGTACAGAAAACCAACCATTATTCTTCACGGTTACATTTCAAATATAACATGGCAATGAGTCACAATTCACAAATAAATGAGATTCTAATTCAAGTAGAACATTGAAGTTAAGATAGATAAAACACTACGATCTTCGTCTATATCAGCATCTTCTTCCTGGGTGCCCAATTTGACAATATCTTCCACCAAAATTTTCCCATCTGTTTATAATAAAAGAAACTGCATAAAGTAATAGTCACCCTGGCAGTTCAACTAATTTTCAAATGAAGATGTTGGAAGATCTATGCTATTTTATAAAGCTTATAGTTATACCAAACTTGGTATCACCAGAAATAAGTAATTAAGATAATATAGAAGGATACAGTTTTAAATTGCTCTCAATTCTCTCAATCCACTTACCCAATTTTTTAAGGCTTTGTTATCACTTATAAATGTTTTGTATCTCTTTTTCATTTTAACATATGTAAATATAACTCTAGAAGAATTTTAAAGAACCCTGGCATGTATGGAAACATGTGCACAAGGTCTAGTTCATACAATCACAACTGAGGTAATGGACTTCCGTATATTGTTTCTTGAGAGAATGACACTCGTTTCAAGTTGTGAAGAATTTATCATTGAAATCCCAAGATAAATTCAGAAATTGTCTTTGACAAATGAAACAGTTGACATAATAGCTATCTGATTCATGTTTCTATTTATTATCATTATTATTATTATTAACTGTATATTAGTACTACTAATATACTATAGGCAGTACCCAACCTTCTTTTTCAGTAATAAATAATAATTAGCCGTAAGTTATACTTGCACATTTACACTAAGTAAAGGCTTTCTCAATAGATCCTCTCATTATTAACAGAAGCTTTCTATGGAGGAGCTGTCACATGGCTCCTAAAACATGTTGCAAGGAAGAAAGTCAAAAAGTAAAGGAAGAAGAAGGACAGAAAAAGAAGCTAAAAAGCTATTTTAAATTTATTTTAAAAAGAGGGACATTTTCGTAATTGTCACTTATTTTTTCATCTATATTTTACCTCAAACCAAACATAGACTTTATAAATCTTACCTAATTTCCCGGTTAAATTTTTTCCAACCAAACAACTTTTTTTACATTTTTCTACCAAACTCACTTTCCAACCATTTCCCAATCAATTGCATTTTCCTAGTATTCAAAAAATTCCTTCTCCACCAAACGCCCTCTTATAGTCACCTTTCAAAACACCACATAAATCTGAATTTCCTAGGAAATCATTCTTGTACATATTCTTAGCCAACAAAGGGGTGGAATAACTAGTATTCCATGAAGAGAGAGAGTTATTTGGATCGTTCAAGGAAAGTTTGAACTCACAGAGGTATGGAACCTCTTGGTTCAAGCCCCCAAAAGTGGTGGCCGGAAGAAGGAGGAGGAAGATGAATAAAATAGTCATTTAAACAAATAATAAAAGAAACTGCATAAAGTAGTAGTCACCCTGGCAGTTCAACTAATTTTCAAATTAAGATGTTGGATGATCTATGCTATTTTATAAAGCTTACAGTTATACCAAACTTGGTATCACCAGAAATAAGTAATTAATATAATATAGAAGGATACAGTTATAAATTGCTCTCAATTCTCTCAATCCACTTACCCAATTTTTTAAGGCTTTTTTTTTGGTAAAAGAATTTTTTAAGGCTTTGTTATCACTTATAAATGTTCTGTATCTCTTTTTCATTTTAACATATGTAAATATAACTCTAGAAGAATTTTAAAGAACCCTGGCATGTATGGAAACATGTGCACAAGGTCTAGTTCATACAATCACAACTGAGGTAATGGACTTCCGTATATTGTTTCTATAGAGAATGACACTCGTTTCAAGTTGTGAAGAATTTATCATTGAAATCCCAAGACAAACTCAGAAATTTTCTTTGACAAATGAAACAGTTGATATGATAGCTATCCGATTCATGTTTGTATTTATTATCATTATTATTATTATTAACAATATATTAGTACTACTAATATACTACAGGCAGTATCCAACCTTCTTTTTCAGTAATAAATAATAATTAGCCATAAATTATACTTGCGCATTTACACTAAGTAAAGGCTTTCTCTCTAGATCCTCTCATTATTAACAGAAGCTTTCTATGGAGGCGCTGTCACATGGCTCCTAAAACATGTTGCAAGGAAGAAAGTCAAAAAGTAAAGGAAGAAGAAGGACAGCAAAAAAAGCTAAAAAGCTATTTTAAATTTATTTGAAAAAGAGGGACATTTTTGTAATTGTCACTTATTTTTCCATCTATATTTTACCTCAAACCAAACATAGACTTTATAAATCTTTCCTAATTTGCCCGGTTAAATTTTTTCCAACCAAACAACTTTTTTTACATTTTCCTACCAAACTCACTTTACAACCATTTCCCTATCAATTGCATTTCCCTAGTATTTAAAAAAATTTTCCTCAACCAAACGTCCTCTTATACTCACCTTTCAAAACACCACATAAATCCGGATTTCCTAGGAAGTCATTCTTGTACATATCCTTAGCCAACAAAGGGGTGGAATAACCAGTTGCAAGGGGTGGAATAACTGGTATTCCATGAAGAAAGAGAGTTATTTGGATCGTTCAAGGAAAATTTGAACTCACAGAGGTATGGAACCTCTTGGTTCAAGCCCCCAAAAGTGGTGACCGGAAGAAGGAGGAGGAAGATGAATAAAATAGTCATTTAAACAAAGAATAAAAGAAACTGCATAAAGTAGTAGTCACCCTGGCAGTTCAACTAATTTTCAAATGAAGATGTTGGATGATCTATGCTATTTTATAAAGCTTACAGTTATAGCAAACTTGGTATCACCAGAAATAAGTAATTAAGATAATATAGAAGGATACAGTTTTAAATTGCTCTCAATTCTCTCAATCCACTTACCCAATTTTTTAAGGCTTTGTTATCACTTATAAATGTTCTGTATCTCTTTTTCATTTTAACATATGTAAATATAACTCTAGAAGAATTTTAAAGAACCCTGGCATGTATGGAAACATGTGCACAAGGTCTAGTTCATACAATCACAACTGAGGTAATGGACTTCTGTATATTGTTTCTAGAGAGAATGACACTCGTTTCAAATTGTGAAGAATTTATCATTGAAATCCCAAGATAAATTCATAAATTTTATTTGACAAATGAAACTGTTGACATAATAGCTATCTGATTCATGTTTGTATTTATTATCATTATTATTATTATTAACTGTATATTAGTACTACTAATATACTACAGGCAGTACCCAACCTTCTTTTTCAGTAATAAATAATAATTAGCCGTAAGTTATACTTGCGCATTTACACTAAGTAAAGGCTTTCTCTCTAGATCCTCTCATTATTAACAGAAGCTTTCTATGGAGGAGCTGTCACATGGCTCCTAAAACATGTTGCAAGGAAGAAAGTCAAAAAGTAAAGGAAGAAGAAGGACAGAAAAAGAAGCTAAAAAGCTATTTTAAATTTATTTCAGAAAGAGGGACATTTTCGTAATTGTCACTTATTTTTCCATCTATATTTTACCTCAAACCAAACATAGACTTTATAAATCTTTCCTAATTTGCCCGGTTAAATTTTTTCCAAACAAATAACTTTTTTTACATTTTCCTACCAAACTCATTTTCCAACTATTTCCCTATCAATTGCATTTCCCTAGTATTTAAAAAATTTCTCCTCAACCACACGCCCTCTTATAGTCACCTTTCAAAACACCACATAAATCCGAATTTCCTAGGAAATCATTCTTGTACATATCCTTAGCCAACAAAGGGGTGGAATAACCAGTTGCAAGGGGTGGAATAACTGGTATTCCATGAAGAAAGAGAGTTATTTGGATCGTTCAAGGAAAATTTGAACTCACAGAGGTATGGAAGCTCTTGGTTCAAGCCCCCAAAAGTGGTGGCCGGAAGAAGGAGGAGGAAGATGAATAAAATAGTCATTTAAACAAATAATAAAAGAAAATGCATAAAGTAGTAGTCACCGTGGCAGTTCAACTAATTTTCAAATGAAGATGTTGGATGATCTATGCTATTTTATAAAGCTTACAGTTATACCAAACTTGGTATCACCAGAAATAAGTAATTAAGATAATATAGAAGGATACAGTTTTAAATTGCTCTCAATTCTCTCAATCCACTTACCCAATTTTTTAAGGCTTTGTTATCACTCATAAATGTTCTGTATCTTTTTTTCATTTTAACATATGTAAATATAACTCTAGAAGAATTTTAAAGAACCCTGGCATGTATGGAAACATGTGGACAAGGTCTAGTTCATACAATCACAACCGAGGTAATGGACTTCCGTATATTGTTTCTAGAGAGAATGACACTCGTTTCAAGTTGTGAAGAATTTATCATTGAAATCCCAAGATAAATTCAGAAATTGTCTTTGACAAATGAAACAGTTGACATAATAGCTATCCGATTCATGTTTGTATTTATTATCATTATTATTATTATTAACTGTATATTAGTACTACTAATATACTACAGGCAGTACCCAATCTTCTTTTTCAGTAATAAATAAGTAAAGGCTTTCTCTCTAGATCCTCTCATTATTAACAGAAGCTTTCTATGGAGGAGCTGTCACATGGCTCCTAAAACATGTTGCAAGGAAGAAAGTCAAAAAGTAAAGGAAGAAGAAGGACAGAAAAAGAAGCTAAAAAAGCTATTTTAAATTTATTTTAAAAAGAGTGACATTTTCGTAATTGTCACTTATTTTTCCATCTATATTTTACCTCAAACCAAACATAGGCTTTATAAATCTTTCCTAATTTGCCCGGTTAAATTTTTTCCAACCAAACAACTTTTTTTATATTTTCCTACCAAACTCACTTTCCAACCATTTCCCTATCAATTGCATTTCCCTAGTATTTAAAAATTTCTCCTCAACCAAACGCCCTCTTATACTCACCTTTCAAAACACCACATAAATCCGGATTTTTTAGGAAATCATTCTTGTACATATCCTTAGCCAACAAAGGGGTGGAATAACCAGTTGCAAGGGGTGGAATAACTTGTATTCCATGAAGAAAGAGAGTTATTTGGATCGTTCAAGGAAAGTTTGAACTCACAGAGGTGTGGAACCTCTTGGTTCAAGCCCCCAAAAGTGGTGGCCGAAAGAAGGAGGAGGAAGATGAATAAAATAGTCATTTAAACTAATAATAAAAGAAACTGTATAAAGTAGTAGTCACCCTGGCAGTTCAACTAATTTTCAAATGAAGATGTTGGATGATCTATGCTATTTTATAAAGCTTACAGTTATACCAAACTTGGTGTCACCAGAAATAAGTAATTAAGATAATATAGAAGGATACGGTTTTAAATTGCTCTCAATTCTCTCAATCCATTTACCCAATTTTTTAAGGCTTTGTTATCACTTATAAATGTTTTGTATCTCTTTTTCATTTTAACATATGTAAATATAACTCTAGAAGAATTTTAAAGAACCAGCATGTATGGAAACATGTGCACAAGGTCTAGTTCATACAATCACAACTGAGGTAATGGACTTCTGTATATTGTTTCTAGAGTGAATGACACTCGTTTCAAGTTGTGAAGAATTTATCATTGAAATCCCAAGATAAATTCAGAAATTTTCTTTGACAAATGAAACAATTGACATAATAGCTATCCGATTCATGTTTGTATTTATTATCATTATTATTATTTTTAACTGTATATTAGTACTACTAATATACTACAGGCAGTACCCAACCTTCTTTTTCAGTAATAAATAATAATTAGCCGTAAGTTATACTTACACATTTACACTAAGTAAAGGCTTTCTCTCTAGTTCCTCTCATTATTAACAGAAGTTTTCTATGGAGGAGCTGTCACATGGCTCCTAAAACATGTTGCAAGGAAGAAAGTCAAAAAGTATAGGAAGAAGGACATAAAAAGAAGCTAAAAAACTATTTTAAATTTATTTTAAAAAGAGGGACATTTTCGTAATTGTCACTTATTTTCCTCATCTATATTTTACCTTAAACCAAACGTAGACTTTATAAATCTTTCCTAATTTGCCCGATTCAATTTTTTCCAACCAAACAACTTTTTTTACATTTTCCTACCAAACTCACTTTCCAACCATTTCCCTATCAATTGCATTTCCCTAGTATTCAAAAAATTCCTCCTCAACCAAACGCCCTCTTATAGTCACCTTTCAAAACACCACATAAATCTGGATTTCCTAGGAAATCATTCTTGTACATATCCTTAGCCAACAAAGGGGTGGAATAACTAGTTGCAAGGGGTGGAATAACTGGTATTCCATGAAGAAAGAGAGTTATTTGGATCGTTCAAGGAAAGTTTGAACTCACAGAGGTATGGAACCTCTTGGTTCAAGCCCCCAAAAGTGGTGGCCGGAAGAAGGAGGAGGAAGATGAATAAAATAGTCATTTAAACAATTAATTTTTTAATAATATAAATTATATTTTTAGTCATGATTATATAGACAAAATCATTACTAAAAATATTTGATATACTAATTTTGTCTAATATGATATTAATGACATTTTTTATTAAATGTTATTTTAAAATTTTAAAAGTTATTTAACTTTTAACAATAAATAATTTATAAACACAAACAAAAATCCCAAATTGTGTATTTCCAAGATAAATAATGAAACAGAAGATTCTTATTTAACGGTTTAAAATTAAAATTACTAAAATAAGAACAGAGAAAACGGGCATTACTTTTCTTATTCAAAGAAAAAATATTTTATTAGGCTCGCCAACCAAAACCGAAGTGCTCTTATATACTTTATTAATGCATGAGTGCTGAAATTACATTCGTGATCTGCATTATTATCTAATTATTACTTGTCACCTATTTCTATAGAGTTTTACCAGAAGCTGGGAGAGGATGAATTAACGAAGTAAATTTGATTGTGGCATAAACTAATAAAAGCACCAATTAATACTTCTCACCAAACATTGCTCCGTCTACAAGCATATTCAACGTTCAAAACTAACTTATGGGTCTTGTATTTGTAATTAATTTCACATTTTATCACTAGCAAAGTTTGAATTTCATTTATATTTATGCCACAAAGAAAACCGCAATAACTTCCTCAGAACTCAATCAATGCTGCAACATGGTGGGTTCACTGTGTTGACAACTTAGACAAACCATTCTCTGCTTTCACACATTTAAAATCAAATGAAAAATGAATAGGAGATGAACTGAGATAAGATAACTCATGATTCAGATCATCTTAGTAATAGATAATGATTAGTCATAGTTAGTTAAAGACAGTTATTTCTGTTCTTTCTGTTATCCTTTAGTTTATCATCTGCTATATATAGCAGCTCTCTGTATCCATTTTAATCAATCAATATATGAAGTATTCCTTTAAGGGGACGTTTGGTTGAGGGTTTCTCAAGATTTTGATTGGCATCTGAGAGTAGGTAAGTTGATTCTCCACGTTTGGTAGAAGTGAGCCAAAAATTTGCCTACCTAACTGATTTGCCTTGCAATCAAGTTTTGCACGCAAAGTTGGACCAAAAACACGGCTGTGAAATCCTTTTTGCATGGTGGTATTCGATCGATAACTGGGGAAATGAAAACCATGAAAATGAGTGCTCCCAAAACTACCCTCGCTTAACCTACTAGCGCCCAAAGTGAGTCTCCTCCCACCAAATCCTCCCGCCAAAGGACATAACGGAGAAGCTCGTTTGAAGATCTACACAAAGGCTGTATTTCGTTCAAGCCTTCTTATTCTACGGTGTCTCCTTCCTCCGATGTCTCCTCCCACCAAATCCAACGGAAGCCCGTTCAAGCCGCTCTCGCCGTTGATTCCTCCGGTTCCGTTCAGTCTTCTTATTCTACGGTGTCTCCTTCCTCTGCTGTCTTTCAGGTACACCTTTCTACATCCCTGATGATTGTGGTTTCTTGATCGAGAATGAAAGTTTTGGGTTTATATTTGTATTTCGTTCATACTGGTTTTTTTCCTTTTTCAAGTTTTCGTTCTATGGCTTATTCTATTGTGTCTCATTGTATTACTTTGTATTCTATAGAATATTATAATTCGTATTCAATGTGATTTTTGAAATGTTGCTTCTTTAGTTTAGGTTTTCGTTATATTATTTTTCGTTTACACATGTTCTAAATCTGATAAAGTAGCCAGTTGGCTCTATGTCATTTGTTAGATTATGGTCATGACTGGAGTTTAACAGTTGGGCTTTATTATCTTTTTCTTTTCTTTTTTTCGTTGTGTTTTTGGTTTTTTATTCGGATGGTTTTGAAAATATATGTTGACTAGAACAGAATTATGGGTTTTAGTGCTAAGACTCGTAAAGCTTGATCATTCTTAATTTCCTATTACTTTAAATTTTTTAGTGTGTCTATATATATGCATATATTTGTGCACTCATGCTTGTTGAATACTTGTGTTCTTGGTGATGGATTTCATTTCTGCCCTGGTGGCTTAATTCTTGGATTCAGCCACTATATGGATCACTAATCAGGTTATTGCTTCTGTTGAATGTTTTGTTCAGGTGATTGTGGATGGTGTAGTGTTCGTTGGAGGGTTCAAACATTGATAAAATCTTCATTTTTCAGGATGACTATCCAGTCATTAAAAGTCTAGGTTTCAAATTTTGGAGAGCAAAGAAAGCCAGGTTGCAGATAGAGAAGATGTTGGTCAAAGTGGTGAGAGAGAAGAGAAAGGAAATGGAAGAAAGCTTGCAAAGAGAAGAATATGGAATGCTGCTTTCTAAATTGGTATATGGGATGATCCAAGGGGAGATAAGTGAAAAAGAGGTCATAGACAATGTGGTGCTGCTAGTTTTTGCAGCTCATGATACTTCTTCTTTTTCAATTGCTATGACATTCAAGATGTTAGCTCAGCATCCTGATTGCTATAGTAAACTTCTTCAAGGTAATATAATTTAAGCATTCTTGCAGTTCAAAATCTATATCTTTAAATTATCCAAAATTTTGGGAGTTGATAATTGAAAGTAATTTAATTGTATGCAGAACATGTTGATATAATGAGCAACAAAAGAGGGGGTGAGAATCTCACAGTGAGGACATAAAGAAGGTGAAGTATACCTGGCAAGTTGCTAGAGAAAGCATGAGACTGTTCCCTCCAATCTTTGACTTATTCAGGAAGGCAATCTTTAGTTTTCTATCCCATTCTGTGCTAGCAAATACATATACTGACTCTGAAATCTGATTTTTTGTATGAGCCTTAACTGATACAGGTTACAAAAAAAATTTGTATGAGTACTAGCATTGATCATATATGCCTTTATGCATCCTCATATAATTATTTAAATGTGTTTTGATCGATGATATGAAGAAAATGATTGGTATGATTGTATCGTTGCTTGTTTTACTGGATATGAATTGGAATGCACTCATTTGTTCCTATAGTTATCATTTCCAATATTTATTCTGTCAGCATGGTCTTCATTATTCCATTGTCTACTGCCATATGGGGAAGAATTTAACTTGCTTCAGATTCGATTGTTTGACAGTATTTATTCAGATTCGAAGTCATAGGTAATGATCGTTGCATCAGGTTGGAATGTTTAATAGCATTGCTGTGAAAAGCTGCTGATGCTGATTATTGTCTTCCAACATATACTCCAAAGGACAACAAGTGTGTCCAGTACGTTATTGTGGTGCACCACGACTACGAGTGAATACATTTTCAGTACAGAAAACCAACCATTATTCTTCACGGTTACATTTCAAATATAACATGGCAATGAGTCACAATTCACAAATAAATGAGATTCTAATTCAAGTAGAACATTGAAGTTGTTACGGGCTCCTCCAACGTCACAATGGGAGTAAGGCTGAGAGATAGGTCACAAATAAGGCAGCCCAAGAAGCTTACGGATTATATAGTGGGCTAGTAATGTTTTAAGCCCGTTTTGTTATTTTAATTTCTGTATTATTTTGGCCCATATCGTGCCATCTTGTCTTTTGTCTATTTTAGGTCACAAAGAGTAAATGAAAGGATATGTTTAAAGTAAAACTCTCTCTCTACCTCTCTTCCTTCTTCTCTCATCTCTCTTTTCTCCTCTCTTCTATTCTGTCTAAAATTCATCAAAGGTTACATTGGTGCTTTCATTGACCTCACATGGCCGAAAATACACGCCTCCGTGATGTCACACAGCAGGTTCAAGACCTCCAGCAATCGCGCCTGTCATTGCAGGAGCATCTATCCAACTTGGAACTAGCCCAGGACCGTCGTTTTACTGCTATGGAGCTGTCCCGTACTCAACACATGGATACACTACAGAAACAGTTACAGGACGTTCTCGCTGTTCTACATTCTTCACCAGCCTTCACAGATCCGAATGCGGGCGTATTAGGCTCTGGCCCTTCCCACACATCTTCCAGCCACACACATGAGCCTCACCGTCAACGCCAAATGAAATTAGATTTCCCCAGATTTGCTAACGGGGAACCTACTGATTGGTTATTTGCTATAGAACAATATTTTCGTTTCTATAATGTTCCTAAGCATGAACGTCTTTTACTGGTTTCTTTCAATATGGATCCACCTGCGTCATCCTGGTTTCAGTCTTTGGACCAAGATGGTTTGATTCCAGACTGGAATTCCTTCGTCATAGCTTTACAAAAGCGTTTTGGCCCGACGGAATTTGAAGATCCAGCCGTAGCTATTACTAAACTTCAGCAAATCGGCACAGTTACCGAATACTACGCCGCTTTCGAGCAGTTGTCCCGAAAAATTCCTGGCTTATCCGTCACTGTTAAGAAGGGGTTATTCTTGGCGGGATTAAAATCAACGATTCGTTGTTCGGTTTTGGTCCACCGACCCCAAGACGTTCACGATGCCCTTGCCTATGCCAAAGTTTATGAGGAGAAACTCAGTACTGACAAACCACTGAAACCCTGGGTCCCACGCACCACCTCT
This sequence comes from Gastrolobium villosum, assembly GCA_032173675.1. Classification (NCBI taxonomy): domain Eukaryota; kingdom Viridiplantae; phylum Streptophyta; class Magnoliopsida; order Fabales; family Fabaceae; genus Gastrolobium; species Gastrolobium villosum. The sequence goes on along the minus strand of JAVKPL010005457.1, from coordinate 30,780 downwards.
TTTTCCACTCAGCCCAACCACTCCCAACCGCCTTCCCCCTCACCATCGCTACCCCCTGTTAAAAATCCTATTCCCATGTCAGCTTTACCTATTCGCCACTTATCACTAGCCGAACGACAAGCCCGTCGTGAGAAAAACTTGTGTTACAATTGTGACGAAAAATTTACAGCTGGGCATCGATGTAAAGGGCGCGCATCCCTTTTATACCTGGATGGATCTGAGGATGACGATGGTACTATACCACCAGATGGGGATCCTCCTCCTGAGGAGCAATTAACACCAGAAATAAGCCTGAATGCATTGTTTGGCCACAGAACTTCTAATTCATTCCGACTTACAGGTACCATATCTGGTACAATTGTCCAAATCTTAATTGATGGAGGTAGTACCCACAATTTTATTACACCGAGAATGGCCTCTTATCTTAACCTTGTTATGCATGCCATTTCTCCCTTCAATGTGCATGTTGGTAATGGCGATACCCTTACTTGCTCAGCGTCTTGTTCGGGCGTTACTTTACTCATGCAAACCAATTCGTTTGTTGTTGACTTGTTTGTTTTAGACCTTAAGGGTGCAGATATTGTGTTGGGTGTTCAATGGCTAGCAACACTTGGACCAATTATTACTGACTATGCAGCATTGACTATGGCTTTCACACATTCTGATAATCAGATAATATTACATGGCCACCACTCCATTGGGCCTACCCCTATTACCTCCTCCCAATTACACAAGCTGATCACTCATGATTCTATTTCCTCTTGTGTCATGTGCCTAACGTCCACCCCACCTCAACCCCCCACGGCCCCAACTTCCGCCACTGCATCAACCACACCGTTGCCTCTATCCACTCTACTTCAAGATTTTTCTGATGTTTTTGCGGTACCCACCACCTTGCCCCCAGATCGCCAACTTAACCACCGCATTTCATTAGCCAATGATGCTAAACCCGTCCAGGTCAAGCCTTATCGCTACCCACACTACCAGAAAAATGAAATTGAAAAAATGATTTCTGAAATGCTGTCATCGGGATTAATTCGCCATAGCCAATCTGAATATAGTTCCCCGGTTCTCCTAGTCAAGAAAAAGGACGGTACATGGAGGTTTTGTGTGGACTACAGGGCCTTAAACGCTATTACTATCAAGGACAAGTTCCCGATCCCTACCATTGATGAGTTAATCGATGAACTACATGGGGCAACTATTTTTTCCCGGCTTGATCTCAGATCTGGCTTCCACCAGATCTGCATGCACTCACCAGATATACATAAGACAGCATTTCGCACACATCACGGTCACTATGAGTTCCTCGTGATGCCCTTTGGCTTGAGCAATGCTCCGTCAACCTTTCAAGCTACTATGAATCAGGTTTTCTCTGCCTATTTGCGTAAGTTTGTGGTGGTGTTCTTTGATGATATCCTCATCTATAGCCCATCAGCATCCCTCCATTGGGATCACCTCACGACAGTTTTGGCTACTCTACGGGCTCACTCCCTATATGCTAAACTCTCCAAATGCCTGTTTGCTCAACCTTCTATTATATTTTTGGGCCATATTATTTCGGTATCAGGTGTCCAACCAGACCCCAGCAAACTGCAAGCAATTTCTGATTGGCCCACTCCGTCTACAGTTACACAACTCCAGGCATTTTTGGGTTTATCTGGCTATTATAGAAAGTTTATTCGCCACTATGCCTCCATTGCCGCCCCCCTCACTGATCTACTCTCTAAGTCCGGTTTTCATTGGAATTTAAAAGCTGATTGTGCTTTTAGGGACCTCAAGTTAAGATTAATTTCTGCTCCCATTTTGGGCCTCCCCAATTTCACTCAACCCTTTGTGGTGGAAACAGACGCTTCGGGTGTGGGTATTGGAGCCGTCCTTCTCCAGAATGATAAACCACTGGCTTTTTGCAGCCGTAAGTTAGCCCCCATGATGCAGGGTAAGTCAACATATGCTCGTGAAATGTTTGCAATTACGGCGGCGGTTTCTAAGTGGCGTCAATATTTGTTAGGTTCGCCCTTTGTGATTCGTACAGATCACAAGAGCCTTCACAATTTGATGAAACAAGTTATACAGACCCCGGAGCAACAACAGTTCCTCTCTAAGTTATTAGGGTATGATTATACTATTGTCTATAAATCCGGCAAAGCAAACATAGTCGCCGACGGATTGTCCAGACAAATGGAGGGCACCTCTGTTACCCAGGCCCCTCACTTGGCAGCCATCACTGGCCCATCATTAAATTTCACTACCGTGTTACAGTCAGAATTGCTTACAGACCCATACACTACAAACATCATACACGAATTAAAACACAATCCCAGCCTATGGCCAGATTGGCAGTACAAAAATCAACTGCTATTCTACAAACACCGCGTCTATTTGCCCTCTGCTTCCGCCATAATTCCTCATTTACTTCACGAAGTCCATGATGCCAAGCAAGGTGGTCACTCGGGTGTTACCGCCACTGTTCACCGCCTGACCCGCAATTTTGCCTGGAAAGGAATGCACAAAACTGTGAAGGATTACATCTCTAAATGTGAGATCTGTCAAAAACTGAAACCATCTACCCATGCCCCGTTTGGACTCCTCCAGCCCTTGCCTACCCCAGATTCCCTATGGACGGATGTTACTATGGATTTTATAACACACTTACCCGTGTCCTCTGGTTTTAGTTCCATCTTCTTCGTCGTTGACAGGTTCTCAAAGGCAGCTCACTTCAGTCCCCTTCCAGCCCATTACTCGGCCTCCAAAGTAGCCTCCGTCTTTTGGGACAGTGTTGGTAAACTGCATGGTCTTCCCCACACTACTATCTCTGATAGGGACCCCATTTTCCTCAGTGATTTCTGGAAAAACCTTTTTCGGCTGCAAGGTACAACACTTAAGTTTAGTTCTTCATACCACCCACAGACGGACGGACAAACAGAAAGGGTTAACAGGTGCTTAGAATCTTACCTCAGGGCTTTCACACATTCACACCCTCATACATGGTCGAGTTTCCTCAGCTGGGCCGAATACCACTATAACACCAGCTATCACCACTCCACGGGCTTCTCTCCGTACGAGGTTATGTATGGCAAGCCTCCGCCGGACCTGGTAGCATATTGTTTGGGCTCTTCCCCTAATGAGGCCGTCGATTCTACCCTGGCAGCTAGACACACAATTTTACAAGCATTAAAAGAAAATCTCCAGAAATCACAACAAATGATGAAGGCCCAAACCGACAAGAAACGTAAAGATTGGAACTTTACCGTTGGTGATCTCGTTTTGCTCCGACTACAGCCCTATCGTCAGGTTTCGGTTCACCGTCGCTCATCCCAGAAGCTGAGTTTGCGTTATTACGGACCCTTCGAAGTCTTGAACAAGATAGGTAAGGTTGCATACCGCCTCAAGCTTCCACCTTCTTCACGGATCCATGATGTTTTTCATGTGTCCCTGCTCCGTCCATTCAAACCAGGTCACCACTACCAGATCCACCACCTTCCGGACACACCAGCCGCCACACCACTCGCTCTGACACCGAGCGGAGTGATAGCTACCAGATCCGTCTGGCGAAGGAGTACCTTGATCCCTCAGGTCCTGGTCCAGTGGCTCGGGCTACCACCGGAGGACTCGACCTGGGAAGACCAGGCGACCCTGCTTCAAGGAAACCCGCGTTGGGCACCCAACGTCGACGCCCTCGACCATGACCGCCGCGTATCGGATGGAACACCAGCAGGTCTGGTGGACAACAACGGACTCATGCGTCCTGTGCCTAGGAGAGAACAAGAGGAGGAAGAGTCTTTTGGAACTACAGTCGTTCAAGAGACTGATCTTAGTGGGAATCCAAAGCCAACTACTCCATTTATTGCTGGTCAGCCTCATTCCACTTCCCCATTACATCTAACGGTTGCTTCTCATCCGCTAGTTCCAATGCGTTCTCAACCATTGGATCCCACCGTCCAACAATTAATGCCTCCACCAACTACTCCAGCTGTTGCTCCGTGGTTGGTCCGCGTTGTCCCCAAAGTCATCAGCCTCGAGGACGAGTCTGCTCTTGCAGATGTGGGGCTTGTTACGGGCTCCTCCAACGTCACAATGGGAGTAAGGCTGAGAGATAGGTCACAAATAAGGCAGCCCAAGAAGCTTACGGATTATATAGTGGGCTAGTAATGTTTTAAGCCCGTTTTGTTATTTTAATTTCTGTATTGTTTTGGCCCATATCGTGCCATCTTGTCTTTTGTCTGTTTTAGGTCACAAAGAGTAAAGGAAAGGATATGTTTAAAGTAAAACTCTCTCTCTACCTTTCTTCCTTCTTCTCTCATCTCTCTTTTCTCCTCTCTTCTATTCTGTCTAAAATTCATCAAAGGTTACAGAAGTTAAGATAGATAAAACACTACGATCTTCGTCTATATCAGCATCTTCTTCCTGGGTGCCCAATTTGACAATATCTTCCACCAATATTTTCCCATCTGTTTATAATAAAAGAAATTGCATAAAGTAGCAGTCACCCTGGCAGTTTAACTAATTTTCAAATGAAGATGTTGGATGATCTATGCTATTTTATAAAGCTTATATTTATACCAAACTTGGTATCACCAGAAATAAGTAATTAAGATAATATAGAACGATACAGTTTTAAATTGCTCTCAATTCTCTCAATCCACTTACCTAATTTTTTAAGGCTTTATTATCACTTATAAATGTTATGTATCTCTTTTTCAGTGTAACATATGTAAATATAATTCTAGAAGAATTTTAAAGAACCCTGGCATGTATGGAAACATGTGCACAAGGTCTAGTTCATACAATCACAACTGAGGTAATGGACTTCCGTATATTGTTTTTAGAGAGAATGACACTTGTTTCAAGTTGTGAAGAATTTATCATTGAAATCCCAAGATAAATTCAGAAATTGTCTTTGACAAATGAAACAGTTGACGTAATAGCTATCCGATTCATGTTTGTATTTATTATCGTTATTATTATTATTAACTGTATATTAGTACTACTAATATACTACAGGCAGTACCCAACCTTCTTTTTCAGTAATAAATAATAATTAGCCGTAAGTTATACTTACACATTTACACTAAGTAAAGGCTTTCTCAATAGATCCTCTCATTATTAACAGAAGCTTTCTATGGAGGAGCTGTCACATGGCTCCTAAAACATGTTGCAAGGAAGAAAGTCAAAAAGTAAAGGAAGAAGAAGGACTGAAAAAGAAGCTAAAAAGCTATTTTAAATTTATTTTAAAAAGAGTGACATTTTCATAATTGTCACTTATTTTCCCATCTATATTTTACCTCAAACCAAACATAGACTTTATAAATCTTTCCTAATTTGCCCGGTTAAATTTTTTCCAACCAAACAACTTTTTTTACATTTTCCTACCAAACTCACTTTCCAACCATTTCCCTATCAATTGCATTTCCCTAGTATTCAAGAAATTCCTCCTCAACCAAACGCCCCCTAAGTCTCTTTTACATTTCTTCTTGCTTTCTCTTTACAATGTGTGAATCCCTTTTTGTCTTTATAGTCTGATACCTCACATGGTATCAGAGCTGCCATCGATCCATGGAGTCACCTCATTCCTCACCAAAGTCATCTACAAGCAGTGAAAATACAAAAACAATAAAGCTCATCATGAAGTCCTTTTCAAAACCGATTGCTGATAAACTCGTTGAGGACACCTTCCTTCCCTAGCTGTTACAATTGAATATCCACACAGAGCAAGAGACAACCATACTTGTGTATCTACAAAAAAAAGTTTTCTTTTCTATTCTTTCTTTTTTGCTCTTTCTCTGAATAGAAAAGAGAAGTTTTTTTTGTAGATACATAAGTATGGTTGTCTCTTGCATCTATGTATCTATGTGGATATTCAATTCTAACACCGGCAACAACTTGCTCTTGCATCAATTACTAGAACAAAGAGAGAAATCCCACCAAGAGAAGCCCCAAAAGACTCATCTTTCAGTCTTAAAAGATATATGATGAATGTTAAATAGAGTAACACCTTAATAGAGAGAGAAAGAGAGAGCAGGGGAGACTTTAACTTGTGAGGAAAAACAGAGATGCATAAGTGGGGAATAAATAGATGTTATTGCGAGGGAATGAAAAGGGTTCTTTGCTTAAGCAACGTCACACCAATGAACTGACACATTTGTGAGGTGTCACCCAAAACCGCCAAGTACAAGCTATTTCAATTTATTTTATTTTTTTATGCAGGAACAGGATACTATTCCTGAAACCACGTGGTTTTGATTCTTGTTGTGTAGTGTGTAGGTACTTTTTTTGTGTGTATAGTAGTGTGTTGGTACTTAAAACTAATGTCCAAAGTACAAATAGAGTATGATAATGTGCAAGTAAAAATTGTTGCTGCCACTAGATAGAGTATGGTGATGTTCAAGTCACTAGTTACCAGTTACCAACTTGCCAAAGTCGGGCATCAACTAGTTCTGTAGTTGACAAAATTGTGTTTTCTCATTAGTTGAATTTGATTAATTTGTTACTTGAAACAGAAGATTCTTAATTAATGGTTTAAAATTAAATTACTAGAACAAGAACAGAGAAAACGGACATTACTTTTTGTTTTTATTCAAGGGGTTTGATTTTCTCATGTTAAATGAGAATTCAATTCTCATGTTATAGAGATAAAAAGCATGTGGGACCCATGTGTTAGAAAAAATTATATGTAGGACCCATGTCAGTACGGAAATCGAAGAGTGTGCAGAAAAATTTGAATTCTCATGTTAAATGAAAATTATAAAACCCTTTATTCAAAGCAAAAATATTTTATTAGGCACGCCAACTGAAAGTGCTCTTAAAATAGACTTTATTAATGCATGAGTACTGATATTATGTACGTAATATGGATTATTATGTAATTATCATTTGTCACCTTTTTATATTAGAGTTTTACCGTAAGATGGGAGAAACTAATAAAAGCACCAATTAATCTCACCAAAACATTGCTCCGTCCAAAAGCATATTCAAACTTCAAACAGTGGCGGAGCCAGGATTGGAGGGGAGGGGGCGAAAATTAATTTTTTATCTTACATAATTTAACTATTTATTTTACCTAATGACCTCATAGGAACTCATTTAGGTAATTTCTTACCAAAATATTAACATTTAACAACATTTGGAAGACTAAAAAATGTACTTTTGGTCGGGTCCAACAAACATAAAAAGTAGTTTAAAGCAATAATTAAAAAAAAATTGTCTCCCCAGTACCACCTTTGGGAGGGGTTTAAAGCCTTAATCTTGGACCCGCCCCGAATCGGATTAGTTGCGAAGCAATGAACCGATTGGAATATTTACAAAAAAAAAGTGTCTTAACTAAAACAATGCTTTTTTAAAAATATAAAATAAAAGACTGCAACCAAGTTGCCCCCAAAAGTGAATCTTTTAAGTTAGAGCAAACCCATTTTCTCTATATGAAATCACTACACAAAGAGAAACACAACCATGTAAATGTAAAGAGAGCAAAAGGATGACAAAAAGACCAAAGCTTTCATTAACCAAAACATAGCATATGAGAATAAAAAAGAAAATGCAGAAAAGGTTACACATAACACGTACACATTAGGTGAAGTGGAGGTAGATTTGAACTTGGATTTCAAATCAGAACTTCCAAAAGAAGCACATTTAACAGTAACAATAATACTATGTTTGGCCTTCAACTGTATTAATTTTTTTTATTTTTTTTTGGAGGGGGGAGGGGGCGGCCGCCCACCGTAGCCTCCCCCTGTCTCCGCCCCTGACTTCAAAGCTAACTTATAGGTCTTGCATTTTTAATTATTTTCACGTTTTATCACTAGCAAAGTTTGAATTTCAGCTATATTTATGCCACAGAGAAAACCACAACAACTTCCTCAGAACTCAATTAATGCTGCAACATGGTGGGTTCACTGTGTTGGCAACTTAGATAAATCATTCTCTGCTTTCACACATTTAAAATCAAATGAAAAATGAAAAGGAGACGAACTAAGATAGGATAACTCAGGCTTCAGATGATCATAGCCATTAAAAAAAATGTTCTATTAAATAATAGTTTATAAACAGAATAAATTCACCTTATGTGTAAATTGCAGAGGCAGCACGTGGGTGATGTTGTTGGTGATATTCCATGTTCTTTCGGTTCCGTCATGTAGCGAAGTTACATTCTTAGAACCAAAAGCACAACCTTAACCATATATAATAGGGATTTATACTTCTTAGGTAACAAAAGAATATACTTCTTATGTGACATAAGAATAGCCTCCTTATACTACACTCACATTGTTTTAGGTGTCAATATTTTTAATTTTTTATTTACTTTTTTCCAATGGGACCCACCTAAGTATGTGTGTTACAAAAATTCTCATCTTATGTGACATAAGAAATATAAACCCCTATATAATATAGGTTATATTCATAACATATAAGCAAGTTTTTTACATACACAAAAAAGATGTGAGCTCCACATCTATTTTTTTCTCATCTTATTTGTGGATCGCATTTATAAAAAAATTTCTACTATATGAAATAACTCTTTTCCTGTAACATAAAAAAATTATTTCTCATGATTGGTTATGTGAAAAGCTGAATTCACAACTTGAAGCTAAAGTTGCAATGGCATGGAGAAGATATGTCTGATTAATTTCTAATTTAAGAAGTTTTTTTTAACAACTGTGCACATTATTTAAGAAATAAAAATTATTTAAGTTTTCAGTGTATTAAATGTTTTTTGTTTATTTAACATATTTTATTCTTTAAAAATTGGGACATTCATTAACAAAACATGTAAAAATTAAAGGCAATTCCTTAGCCATGTGAGTGGTATTTTCTTGTGATATTTTTTTTTCTATATACTCATTGGGATTTTTTTTTTATTTTGCATAAGATAAAAGCTTTATCAATGTTCCTACACTCACAACAGGAAGAGAGATGAGAAAGAAAAGAAAAAAAATTAAAGTGGATCCCATATAAAATTTGTTTTGTAGGAGGATTGTTTTACCGTAGGTAACATAAGAAAAACAATCCCCGTAGTCATTGCTCCATACCTTTTAATTTCGTCTTTCAAGCTCCGCATTTGAAAACTTTAATTGTTTCTTTCAATATTCTCCACTGATGAGTTCAGAAGTACCGTTGGATTTACGGCCATTCTTGTTTTCAATTGATCGATATCAAACAAATTCATTAGCATTTAATTTTCTATTCAATAGCCTGGTCGTTAATCTTCTTCGGTGTAAAGAACAAAAAAAGATGACTGTTTTGAAGATATTAAAATAAGATTTCGTTCCCATTAATATAGGTAGGTATATGTAATAAATGACAAATAGCTTGTAATTTTCATCACTTACAATTTTTTTTTCTGGTGTTTGGGAGGATTATTCATTTTTATTACCTAATAAATGGAAAATACATGTTTACCTAATAAATACGCATTTATTATCCACGTGTAGCTCGTTAATTAGTTAACGACACTGACAAAGGACAAGTACATTACTCCACTTCTTCCCTCACCGCACACCACCTCACGCCAGTACCGGGTGCGATCTCCCTGACCCTCTCAAAGCCATCGCCGCCCAACCCGCTTTCCGAGACCCGCGCAGGAGCTCCCTGGGACCAGTCGTGCCACTCCCCATCACCGCCGACAACGGAGGAGCGGACTCGCCGGAAAGAGACCCACCACCGTACGTCTGCAGCCTAGTATGAAAGAAGGGTCTCACTCAACTTCCTATATATGAGCGAGTTTCACCCTCCTTATTACTACTGCCTTTTCTTACCATAGAAAGAGAACAAGAAAAAAAATGAAGAAAAAGCTTCTGGGTTTCTTTATTCCTCATCGAAGAATACAATGTTTCCCCCTCTTATGTCACTCACATTGTGGAATTTAGCTGCTATGGCTTGTTAGAGGGACACAAGCATAGCTTGACAAAATAAAAACAGAATAGTGAGATATAGAATTTCGCGTGCTTTGACAAGTCATAATTAAATAGAAACCACTAACTCAATATAAATCACACAATAAAAAGGTAACATTAACATCAGATCGAAATACAAAGTACAAGAAGGTAATAAACTACATGAAACCAAAATACAGATCACTCAAATTTAACACAAGTTCTTCCTAAAATAAATAAAAATAAAAATCACTCGACATTATTTCTCCTTCAAATTTTACTCAAACGTTTTTCGAATCCATATTGCTAAAAGCAAAATGGAAACAATACAAATATTTCTCATCAACCAAACAAGGACGCTTTCACTCTCACCTCTATATATAGTCACCTTTCAAAACATCACATAAATCTGGATTTCCAAGAAAATCATTCTTGTACATATCCTTAGCTAACAAAGGGGTGGAATAACCGGTTGCAATGGGTGGAATAACTGATATTCCATGAAGAAAGAGAATTATTTGGATCATTCAAGAAAAATTTGAACTCAGTTATTTGGATCATTACTAAAAATATTTGATAAACTTATTTTGTCTAATATGATATTAATGACATTTTTTTATTAAATGTTATTTTAAAATTGTTATAGTTATTTAATTTTTAACAAAAAATAATTTATAAACACAAATAAAAATCTCAAATTGTGTATTTCCAAGATACAGAGAAAACGGACATTACTTTTTTTATTCAAAGAAAAAACATTTTATTAGGCACGCCAATCGAAACCGAAGTGCTCTTATATACTTTTTTTTTTTTTTTGGTAAACAAGTGCTCTTATATACTTTATTAATGCATGAGTGCTAAAATTACATTCGTGATTTGCATTATTATCTAATTATTACTTGTCACTTATTCTGCCAGAAGCATTATTATCTAATTATACTTTCATTAATGCATGAGAGGATGTGATTTTGATTGTGGCATAAACTAATAAAAGCACCAATTAATACCTCTCACCAAACATTGCTCCATCTAAAAGCATATTTAACGTTCAAAGCTAACTTATGGGTCTTGCATTTGTAATTAATTTCACATTTTATCACTAGCAAAGTTTGAATTTCAGTTATATTTATGCCATAAAGAAAATCACAACAACTTCCTCAGAACTCAATCAATGCTGCAACATGGTAAGTTCACTGTGTTGACAATTTAGATAAACCATTCTCTGTTTTCACACATTTAAAATCAAATGAGAAATGAAGAGGAGATGAACTGAGATAGGATAACTCAGGATTCAGAATATCTTAGCCATTAAAAAAAATGTTTTATTAATTTATAAATAGAATAAATTCACCTTATTTGTAAATTGCAGAGGCGGCACGTGGGTGATGTTCCATGTTCGTTCGGTCATGTAGAGAAGTTACACATTCTTAGAACCAAAAACAGGGAATTAACCCAAATATAATATTTCATTCATTGCCATTGGTTACTTGAAAAGCTGAATTCACAATTTGTAGCTAAAGTTGCAGTGGCATGGAGAAGATATTTCTAATTAATTTATAATTTAAAAATATTTTTTTAACAACTGTGCATATTAATTAAGGGGTAGGTTATTTTACGTGCTTTTATTTTTCTTGCCTGCTCATTCTTAATATTATTGCATCTTTTAATTTCAAGAAAAGAGAAAAAGATTGAGATTTTGATCTAAGAATATTGAAGAAATAAAAAGATAGACAAGGAAAAAAAATAAATAAAATATCATATTTCTTATTTAAGAAATAAAAAATATTTAAGTTTTCATTGTATTAAATGTTTTTTTTTATTTAACATATTTTATTCTTTAAAAAGTGGGCCACTCATTAACAAAACATTTAAAAATTAAAAGCAATTCCTTAGCCATGTGAGTTGTATTTTCTTGTGATATTTTTTTATATATATACTCCATACCTTATACTTTCGTCTTTCTAGCTCCCCATTTGAAAACTTTAATTGTTTCTTTCGATATTCTCCACTGATGAGTTCAGTAGAACTGTTGTATTTACGGCCATTCTTGTTTGTTATGTGTTATTCAATTGATCGATATCGATCAAACACATTAGCATTTATTTTTCTCTTCAGTAGCTTGGTCGTTAATCTTCCTGGGTGTAAAGAACAAAAAAGATGACTGTTTTGTAGATATTAAAATAAATGTAGATAAGAATATGAGATTTCAGTATACCTTACTTTCAAAGGTATAGGATTCGAAAATTAAAAGAAATATTGTAACATTATACACTATATTAAAGTGTTTTTTTATATTCCAAATATCATATGTGTAAGGGCTTTAGTTTCCTCATGTAACATGGTCAAATTTTTCTTTCCTACAAAATAAATGACAAGTTATATAATAATAAAAAAAGTTGAAAAGGTAATGTGTTCGGTGACTTTTTCTTGTCCCTAGTAGTTGCATGACATCAATTTTTTACCTACAATATGATTCTTATTTATCCTTATCTGTTATATGGTATCAGAACCTCGTCGTCCCCACTTTCTCTTGTGGACTTTCTTAGCATACGTAGGTTGGGCATGTTGCATTATCCACTCTTCAAGCCCAATGGGCTCTCGTGTGAGGGTGCGTGTTGAGATATGTAGTCCCACATTGGTTGGATGAATAACTAATGTGGAGTTTATAAGGCCTTGGACACTCTCATCCTTTGAACTAGTTTTTGGGTGGTGTATCCCAAAATTCTTTACATTTATGTTTAAATATGAGGGAGAGTGAGTACGGATAAGGTTTGTTTTTTTTTTTTTTACAAAAGATTATGGGTTTAAATTTGGAAAATAATCTCTTTATAATTATACAAAAGTAATGTTGCGTATAAGGATTGTGCTGATCGATCCCTACTAATCAAGATTTAATGGAGAATGGTTATGAGATGTTAGAACCGTAAGAAGTTCCGTATTCCATTGGTCATGTTTTACTTTATTTTCTTTGCTACTAATTAAGATGTGGGATGCTGTAGAAAGTGTGAAAGGTAAGGAAGTGAAGGAATACAAAAATTCGAAAGTAAATGAGGATGAGGATCGAAGTGGTTCTAATTGCTAATCGGTGAAGGACAACAAGAACTACGTGATATAGGGTAGTAGAAAAAGGTGTAAGCTAGGGAGAGAAACACAATAGTGAAGTTGATAAACGTGTTAGCCTATGGAGGTGTAAAGGAAGTTTGGTCTTATAGGAAAGCACGTAGCAGCACAAATTGGTCTATCTGTTTGGCACAATTGAAATGATAAAAAAGGCAGTCGCAAGTTTGGCAGCTGTTTGCTTTAGAGCACACAAAAAAATCGAGCAAGCAAAAGACGATGTTGATGTTAAAGACTTAAAAAGTAGTAGGAAAATATGAGGTGGAGATGCGGGGTATCGATCCCCGTACCTCTCGCATGCTAAGCGAGCGCTCTACCATCTGAGCTACATCCCCAATTAATGTTGTAAGTTTCATATTGCATGGTAGATAAAAACATTTATAATAACTTCTATAAATTCGGATCACAGTTATTATGTAATGAATGGTATAGACATATGTTCGTGGTAAGTCATAACTTTTCCTTTAATTTTGAACATAAGTTCTATTTTTTAATTTTGATATAAAAAATTATGCCTATATGACATTTTTATATTAATAATATGAAAATCATTTGATCATTTTTTTTTTTTTTATCTTTCAACAATAGAATTTAGTGTTATCAAATAAATTGTGGATGTTTCACCTCACTCTGACTTCACATCCTTTTGTCTTTACATATTCTCCATTAACCCTTTGCGGTGTAACTACTTGTATATCTTTATGGGAAGTGTGTGCAAGTGTACACATGAATTTTTTTAGAAAAAAAATAAAATACATTTTGGGTCATCAACAAAAATTATAATATCCAATTTAATCTCTAAAAAAAAGTTGATTTGTGATCCTTTTAAATTTTAAAATAGACTCATGTTAGTTCTTTTGAGAGATTAATGTAGATTTTTTTGAATCTTTATGGTAAATAACCTTTTGTCTATATCTATTTTTGAACCTATAAATATAGGTTATTGTCTACTTGTAAAGGTACATATGAATGAGAAAACTGTGTGTCATAGTTTAATTGACTCTTAATAACTTTTTTTATATTAAGTTAAAGTTTTTTTTATATTCTTTTGTATTTTAATACATTTAAAAAAATTAAATTTTTTTTCCTTTATTTTTTTATTCTAAATATGCAGACATTAAAAAAGATTTCTAGTTCCGCTTGGTGTAATTAATTGTATATCGTGATTAACCTTTTGTTTACTCTACTTCAAACATATAGGTTACTGTCTACTTGTAAAGATATATATGAAATTGACAAAGATTTGACACAAGTCCTCTTTCTATATTCTCTTCCTCTATTTTCTTTTCTTCTCTATTATTTTATTCATTTATCTTACATTCCCTATCAATTTCATAATATGATATCAGCACAATAGCTTCTATTATATATATCAAACTAAGGTTGATAGATCCACAAAGGAAAGAGATTTTTTTTTGGTCAGCAAGTGGCAATGATTATTCGACAGCATATATTATTCTGCTCCTGAAGTAGCAGTGAGCATTTGCTAATTATTATTATTAATTTAAGGATTTAAAGATTTTATTATTATGTTATGTGGCAAATGTTGAAAAACCAAAATTTCAAACCCTTGAAGATAGTGGAAATAATTATAATTTTAAATTCATTGATTCAAAAGCAAAGTCAATAATCCGCTTCAAAAATATTGCCCAAAGCAAATGCTAAATCTATGAAAGACGGGCAATGATATAACCATATATTGAAGAGGTGGAAGAAAATTCAGCATCAGGTCTGTTCTGCCTGTTGGCAGATGTGTCCAACGTAGGTTGGATGATTGATCTTGGATACGAGTGTTTCTCTCTAGATGCCTAAAAAAAATTTATTATTATGGCAAAGGTTGAAAAACCAAAATTTCATGCCTTCAAGAGTGTGTGTGTGATCTAATGTTAATTTTAAACCCATTGACTGCTCTGCTTTACCTGCCTTATATAGCCCGGCTCTAGGGTTTGGTGGCTGGCCGAGGAAATGCAATGTAGGCTTCGGGCCGATATAACCATTGAGTGGGCCTAAGAAAATTGGCCCATAACAAGGTCAAATCATAAAAAGGAAAGAAACCAAATAACGGTGGCTAAATAAAAATAAATTACGGACATGCATGGTGAATCTCATGCCATGGAAATGACTCCTATTGCCTTAACCACTTCTGAGACAAATAATATCTTTGTCAGTTATTGATCTTGAAGTAGCAAATACATACTTAGATTAATGTTTCTTATTATCTTTGTCATTCATTGCTTAATTATCTTTTATGGTTTTCTTCATGTTGTTTAAAAAAAAAACAGAAATATTTTTATGTTTCATCCATGGAGATTTTATTGTCGAATATTATTGACTAACATGTTTTGTCTTATATTGAATTTGTTAATTTTGTTAACTTGGTGAATAAGTTATATTTTATATATCCTAGAATTATTGGACACAATCAATCATTTTTCTTGGTAACTATTTTAATGAATATAAATGGTATAGCACCCGAAGAATTATAACTCTAAACCATGATTGAAAAGATTATATAGATTTGTAAAATAATTTGAAATAAAATATTAAAAGAAAATATTTTTTATATTTTATGGCTTTTGAATATGCTACAGAATTAGTTATATCAAGAAAAAAAGGCTTGTAAAGTTTGGTCAATAGATTGAACCATATTCCCAAATTATGATTTTAGACATGATAAAAATTTTGGTCATATTTGATACAAATTGTTAAATACGACCAATGAGTTTTTTGTCATTCCTTCAAGTGAATACAATACAATTACATAATTATATATGGCCGTGTACATAACTACTACAGTGGGCACGTTTGCAACAATATTTGGCATTGTGATGGCTCTAAAAGAGCTAGTTATGCATTTAGATGAATCAATTTGATGAAATTATTTTTTAGAAAAGGTGTGATGATAGTAAAAAATTGATTTTGTCTTTTACCTTCTTAAGAGGGTTTTGTATTATTTAACAACAGGGAAGACTACAGTTCTCATGTATTATTATTTAGAGTTTCTTTCGATAATATTGTTACTTACACAAACACATACATATTGGTTAGTTGTACTTAATTAAATGGAAATCTCTAATAATTTTGTCAACACATTTACGTGTAAGTAAAGATACTTTTGAGATTACCAAAAAATATATATATATACTTTTGAATAGGTTTTTTATTCTAATTCAAATTTCCAAAAAAACAATTGATTTAAAATATTTTGTTGAACTTCTGAAAATTATTTAGAACTTTTTTTGGTGCAGTTAGCTACAATTAGATAGAATTACATCCAAAATTCATTTAAATACATTCAAATATTTTTGAATCCATTAAACTGTAAACTACTTTGACAATTGTTTGTAACCTATTTTGACAACAGCTTTTTCGGACATGAAAAATTGTGCCATTCAAATTTCCATCAAACTGTAAACTATTTTGACAAATGACAACAGTGTTTTTGGATACCGCAATTCGTTCCAGTCGAATTGTGCTGAAATATCCAGACCAAGAACAAATTCTAATGAAATATACTGTTTGCATCCCTCGTAGAATCTAAAAAAAAGTCTGTCACTATTCCATTCCATTTTATCAATTCAAATTACTTGTCATCAATACAAACAAAGCCTTAATTGTGAATTCAGAGTCACTTTCAATTGGCAAATGCAACTAGAGCCCACGGGCTCGGATCGGCGGGCCAACCCACCCAATCCATCAAACGGTGCTGAAATATCCAACCCATCTCAAATTCTAATGAAATATACTATTTGCATCCCTCGTAGAATCTAAAAAAAATTCTGTCACTATTCCATTCCATTTTATCAATCCAAATTACTTGTCATCAACTTCAAACAAAGGGGCTTAATTGTGAATTTGATGGTAGAGTCACTTTCCATTTTGCCACCTCTAAATGCAACAACCAGATTATTGCTGCCCACTCAGATAAATTAAAACTACAAAAAAAAAATACTGATATCCATTCAGTACAACAAAATCAGTTCAACAAAGCATCAGACACAGAAAACAATAAATTGCTTGTAGCATATAAAAAAAAATTCAGGCATAATGTATAAAGAGAAACAATTGAATTTGACCTATATATTAAAAAAAAATCAAAATCCCTGCTTATAAAAAGAATGGGACTGTCAAATTAGCAACCTGACTGTTCTCATGATCGTTGCTCTGAGCAATTTTCTTTAAACTAGTCCATGATTTTCTTCGTCTTTTGCTCGCTGTGCTTAGAGATTGTGCTTCTTCTACTTTTGCAGACATTCCTGTCATTTCAATTGCTTTCTCAGACGTCAAACTATTTCTCCTTCTCTTCTTCCCTTCTGACAAGGTTGTTGTACTTGGGGGAGTTGCCAGACTATCTATAAGAGCGACGTCCTTAACTACAGCTCGTGAAGCAAACATATTTATTTCATTAGCTTCATCTTTGCTTATAATGCCTTTCTCTAACTTTGAACAACCGTGTGTGACGGGTCTTGAAGGAGGAGGTGTTGATTCTAACAATGATTTATCTTTTGATGGGCATATTCCTTTTATATGTCCCTTAGGGGTCCCTCTCTTCAAATTCTGATGGAAACAGAAATGGCACTTGTATACTACGTTATTTTGAGTGACTGTACCAGACTTCCTGTGTTTATGTCTCACCTTTGATCTATTCTTCTCAATTCGTACAGTTGAATTAAAGCCGGGATGCAGTACAGTTTCACATCTGTAGAAGTCAAATGATTTAAGAATATTTTATACTGAATCTTATGAAATTTCCAAGTATCAACTGTTTAAAGATAACCTAGGAAGTTAATCCGAGATATTCAAACACATCCAATAAATAAATAAAAGTAACTTCAAACATTTGTAGCTATTAGAGCAATCTCATGTTCTTTATTCTATCAATTACATTATAACAAAAGATCACCAAATGCTTCAACAATACACCACATGGATGCTAAAAGTAAGTAGAAAAACTTATAAACTAAACTATCTTACTGAAGTATATCATAACAAAGAGAAGCACAAGAACAGATGGACTGTTGATTTGAAACTTGACACATTCCACAAATAATATATGGATCTATTCAGTTGGGTTGAACCGAAAGTGTCCAACTAATGGAAGCTGCTATATCTATCCACGGAGGGATGGCAAAGATGTTTGATAAAGGATGGATCAGAACCTCCAATCAAATGTCAGATAGAAATAACAAGGAGGGGGTGTGTGTGCACATCAGAGGAATTCCCTGGAAGTGTGTGTGTATATTCCCCCCCTTGACGCTATACTAGCCTTTTATAGAGGGAAATATTTATTATGCTACAGGACCACCCAATGATTTGGTGCTCCCTCTCACAACACTAATTTTTTCTTTCCCTTTTTAGCTCTGCTATTTTTTCTTCTTTTCCAATACTCAGGTATTTGGAAGGCCCACTAATCCAGGAACCTGCCCGGGACAAGATCATATTGCTCCATATTACCATTCAAAAAGTTGAAAACGTACTCACCCATCTTCATAATTCAACTTTTCAAATTTAATAAAGGCATTAAAACACAATGATAATTGATAACTAAGCACATAACAAACAAACAAAATCTGTAAGCAAGAATGATATAGGAAACAAAATGTAAAAGCAAACCTTTGGCAGGTCATTAAAGAAGGATCAGGTGGTATTCCTGTGGCCTCTCCAACGGTGGCCAAATGCTGGCCATAGAAGGCACCCAAAGACGGTATCAAAGAGTCATTAGTTGCCCACAATGCTAGCTTTTTCAAGTGCTCAAATCTCAAAATTGACTTGATGTTAGAGGCTGGCTTGGTTTGTATTTTTCCAGTGGCTTCTTCCCTCAATGATATTGGGGTGCGGGACCCATATTCTAAGTTTGGCGATTTTTTTGCCCCTCCTTTCTTGCCCATGAGTTTTGTTTATAAGGAATTTCTTCGAGCACCTGCTATGCATATATATATGTTTAGGTTTCCCACATAAATGTTAATAGATAAAAACCATGCAGCACTCAACTATGTTCACCTTGGATTGGTGGAATGGGGAATAATCTGGAGAAATACAAGGTACGATTTTAAGTGTAAGGATGGAGACCACAACAGCATAGATAAAAATGGTGGAGGGCTTCCATATCTGCTTGAAGGGGGCGGTCACAGAATGTAAGGAGGGGTTATTACTACAGCAAGCCAAGACAATGGAGAAGCCGTCGACCCAGAAATTTCAACCATTGAGAGTTACAAGGTTGAGGAGAAGATCATAGCTGCACAAGGAAGGATCAAATGATTCTGATTCAGATTCAGGATATGTGTTAACCTAGAGGAAATTACACTTCACTATTCTTCATCGATATAAATTCTAAACAACCAAAAATTTAACTTTTTTATTAACTATTAATTTAATACTGTTAACTATTTGAAAAATAAAAAATTACTTATTATTAAGTATTAATACTTACCTATAGAGAGAGAGAATGTATCAACCTACCAAAATTTAAAAAAATTTACATTCAATATTACCTATGGGCTAGGGCCAAACAGCAGGCCTTCCAAACTTTAATATATATTTTTCCAAAAAAAAAAAAAAGGGAAAGAAAATAACCTTCATGATATAAAGCCTTCTGAATTTGATCAATACCAACATAACTGATAAAAAGAATATATTTGATAAGTAAAGGATAAATGAAACAATCACACATACTGATAAAGGAATTATGAACAGTTGTCAACCATATTACAGAAAATTACACAATCAAATTTTCATTTGGAGCTTTTATATTTACAAGATATAGCTAACCCTTAACTTCACAACTTAATCCTTAAACATACTCATTCGGAGTCATGTGCCAAATAGTGAAAATTGAATCTTCACATGTCACAATCATGAATTGGCACGTCACCGGATACATGGTATTTAATAAGAAAAGTATTATATAGAAGCATTTTTTCTGTGGTATATGGAAAGAGTATCTTAGGGAAATAGCACCAGTGAAAAAAATCATAGGGTACATTAATACATTTACCTAATTTGTTTGTCTTGTTGAGATCAAGTCTGATAGAACCAAACTTTATGAGGTTGTAGCTTATGAGTATCCAGTGCCAATAGGTGGATCTAGAAATATAATGCTAGCAGTTTGGAAAAATCACCAAAGCCATCATCAATTTATTATACGAAAAAACACAAGGGAGGCGAGGGAGAAAATTAATATCACACGTTACATTATAGTCAACCTGAAGAGAATGAGAAATTAAGGATATAGTTATGCTTGGATTCAATTTTGTTTGGAGAAGCATAAAAACATGGAATATTCACTAAGGTTGAAGACACACATTCTCATTCAACCAATCGAATTTTAAAATACAAAAGTGGTAACTATGTAACAGTCACATTAAACGTCACAATAAACTCTCATAAAAAAAAATATTGAAAATTTAAACCCACATAACTACTGAATTAAAACCCACATAACTCCTGAATTAAAACTCACATAACTCCTGAATTAAAGTTTATTCAACAAAACTCCCCCGTAAACTTAAATGTTTCTTCCATCTTTCATGCCAATCACTCTTTTGCAATTTTCCAGCGCTCCTTCCATCTTTCATGCCAATCATTCTTTTGCAATTTTACAGCAGTAACATTGGTAGTGGTTTTATGAAAATATCTCCGACTTGTTCTTGACTTGCCACATGTAATAACTCCACATTTCCTTGCATCGACTCGTTCTCCTCCATCAAACTTCGAGAGTTTTGCACCAGGTTCCATCAGAGTTGAAACATCAAGACTTCCCACATTTTGCTTGTATCATTTTGCAACAAGTCGCGCCTTGTGCCGTTCTATCTCACCTTAAGCATTCATCTTTCTCTTGAACACCCACTTCACACCAATGGGTTGACTTCCTTTCGGCAATTCCGCTAACTCCCTTGTGTTACTGCTGTCAATTGCTTTAATCTCCTCGTCCATGGCAGTTTGCCACAGGTCGGCCTTGTCTTCTACGTCTACCTGCAAACACAGCGACGCCTTGTCTTCTATGTCTACCTGCAAACATTTTTCTTGCATGCTTCTCAAATTCAGCTTATACATGCGATTTCTCCCCATTTCAACTCGAGCAACCAAACGCCCTTGTTTCTTTCAAGTGTAAAATATGGTCTTTCATAAGTACCGAATAACCTTTCTCCATTAGTTGCCTTATACTCAAAATGTTGCTCTTGAGGTCTGGTACGTAATACACATCTCGGATTGACCCAACTAAGCCATCCTTTTGTAAGAAACAAATCGTACCTTGACCTTTGACCTCAACCTTCGACGCATCTCCAAACGACACATGTCCAGTTTCCACCTTTCGCATCTCTTTGAATAAGTGCTCATGCCCGCACATATGGTTACTTGCACCCGTGTCGAGGTACCACACCATGTCATTGTCGGTGTTGCCTTCATTGTGTGCCATCATGACAATATCTTCTTTCGCCTCATCTTCTGTGGCTAGGTTGGTTGTCTCTTCCACCTCTTTCTCATCTCGGCAATCTCTTGCGAAATGTCTGATCTTACCACAATTGTAACATTTATCCGAGTAGCAATCTTTTGCATAGTGATCATACTTGCCACACTTATAGCACTCAATATTGGAGTAATACGACTGACCGCCTCTTCCACGCCAGTTCTGTTGGCTTGACTGTTCTTTCTCCTCATTCTGACCTTCTTGACCACGACCTCTACCACCACGGCCATTTCCACCTCCCCCTGGGCCACGACCTCTACCTCAGAAGTTTTAAGAATAGAGGGCCTTCTCGTCCTTGATTGACGCCTTGGTTTGAAGCGCTTGCTCAAGTGTCTCCTCCTTCTCCTTCTTCTTCTTACGATGTTCATGTGCTTCAAGGGAACCAGTGTAACAGCCCGTTGTACACCGGTATTGTTAACATTGATTATGATATTAAGCGCAGTTACAATCACAGCGTTTCATTTATAAAATACGGGTAAACTTTTTTTTTCTTTTTAACATCTTTTACAACATTTAAAAGCACTGTGATCATAACTCAAAACTTATTGCGGAATGATTAATACCAAAGCCTAATACCATACACTCTTTTGTTTAGAGGTTGCCAAGTGACTCCCATAAACCAACAAGGCAAAAACTCGTTCTATCCATTTTTATCACTAAATATCTTAACCCTTTTATTTACTCCAACAAATTTAAAACCTATCAAATGCTTCTCATTTATTAGTATGTTATAGATTTCTTCGTCAGCTACGCGTGGTTTCAAACCGCGCACAATTTGGAGCTCTGTAGCTCAAGTTATGCCAACTTTACTAACTCATTTTTTTTTTTGCACGACAGGGCGCTTAAGCCCCCATTGGGCACTTAAGCCCCCATTTGGGCGCTTAAGCCCCCAGCGACAGAGGGTTTTTCCCACTCACAGGTGCATCAGGGCGCTTAAGCCCCATTTGGGCGCTTAAGCCCCCAGCGACAGAGGGTTTTTCCCACTCACAGGTGCATCAGGGCGCTTAAGCCCCATTTGGGCGCTTAAGCCCCCTCAGACAGCTTCCTGCACTTGTGCAGGAACCACTCCAGGGCTGAGTTCCCGACCTTCTACCTCCCCATTTCTAAATCCGATTAACCCCAAATTTTGACATGACATAGAGGGTAACTCCACCTTCAAAATGGTGTAAGGCCTAAACCTATTGGACCACAGTGGAGGGAGATACATTCTCCCAAAGTTTGCAAAAAACATGTCAATTCCCCGAAAATTGGCCAGAGTTCCCTTTGTTTTTACAACGATCCCCAATCTTGCTAATGCAACCTAAAACACATATAGGTATATAAATTCTCATGGGTGGCACACACAAGGACCAACAACGCCTTGGGGCACTTACAACCCATCACAGTCCATTTACATGTACAATATTCATAGATTTCAATCACCAAAGTTCTATTTCATGCTCCTATTAACCATACAAATAATCAATTCATAATTTAGGCTTCAAGCCCTTTACATTACGTTCACATACTTCCAATACATCATAGGTGGCTATGGACAGATCCCATGCTCACACAGAATATACATATACATCAAAGTACAGTTATACATATACAAATGCATGACATTTTCAATATGCACAAGTTCATGGCCTCAATTCAAAACATAAATTCTTATACTAAGTGTATCCAACTGAATCCTCTAACATGTGATGCCTTCCATATGCACCTCATGCTCCACTCTTCCAGGCTCAACCTAACCTGAAATGATGTCCCCACAACACGGGGTGAGATATATAAATATATCTCAGTAAACCAAGGGCCCTGGAGGTTTCTCCACCCTATGGCTCACTCAATGTGCAAATATAACATCATATAATATGCAAGCAATACAATATCACCCACCAACTGGAGACAACCCGAGAACATCCACTCATGGATTCATGTTCAAGGACTCCATCATATAACTCCCGAGACAGTCCTGGCGCCTCTCCCATGGTTGAGAAGACTCTATGGCAATACCCAACCGGAACTCCTCACGAGCCCTATCCGGCGGATGTCCCACGTTTGGATCATCCTGGCGCCGCTCCCAGAGTCGACTCCACGGCAAAACCCGACTGGCATTCTCACAAGGATGAACCCAGCGGATGTCCAAACTCCACACGTCAACTGGCCAGTGACCAAACAATTTTTCATACAATCCAAGCAATATGCACACAAGCACATAATCACACAATGCCATAACCACATAATCCAACCACAACCATCCACTAGGTGTGGTGGAGCACACAAGGGCTAAACCCCAGTTCCAAAGGTTACCTCAACACCGAGCCAATGCTCCATACGTAAGCTCCAAGCTTAATCTGCTTCCATAGCGTCCAAGGGAGACGACCTATACGATCAACAACACCATTACCTCAATAGGTCGAATTACTCATGCCCATCAATCTAGGGGTATTCAATCCAATTCAACACTCATTCTCATCATATAATCATATTAAAACGTCATACCATTACTTATCAATCCACTTCTTTCACAGTTCAATTTTCACAAATCTTAGGCATCACGCAAAAATCCCAAGTTTTGAGCATTTTTCACCAATAAATTTTATTGCATTTCTAGCTCAAATACATCATTCTAAGACATAATCATCTGATGCACATTTTCCATTTGAGCTCTCTAACTACACAAATCATCCCTCACAACTTCAATAAAAAAACCCATTTTTATATATTCATGAAACTAAGAGGAAATCAAGAATTCTTACCACCAATAGCTTGCAAATGTTCCTAGGAGTGATAATCAAGCCTCCTCCCAAGCCAAAGCACCACCAATGGCCCCAAAACTCCACAAATTCGCACAATGGGGTGGAAAAACGATCTCATTATACACTCACTTTCATGACTCCCTCAAGAAGGTTAATATACTCACAACCTCACTACAAACAACTTTGGTGTTGGAACTTTATTGATTTGGTGGCTCAAAAGTGTGGAAAAGGGCAAGAAAGTTTCTTGCCCTTGCCTTCCATGGAGGAAAGCACGTGAAGGAGAAGAAGAAAGAAAAAGAAAGAAAAGAGGGAGAGAGAAAAGAGAGGGAGCGTGAGGGGGAGGGGAAAAGCAAGTGGGTTTGGTTTCAGCGGGTCCCACGCGCGATTTAACTTTAATCCCGATAAAAATTCCGATCACAAATTCTTAATCTACATATTTTTCTAGTCCATGACATATTTTTATTTCCCCAAAATATTGATAAAAATTTTACACTTATCGGTACACTCATACCGCAGTATTTAACACTTAAAAATCATTGTTCATCAATTTTTCCCAAATTTGCCTATTCACTCAATTTTCCGTCCTGATTCCATTTCCGGCATTATTTTTGTCATATCAAATCTCTAACTCCATTTTTCATGCCTCGGTTTACGTTTTTGGCAATTTACCATTTTGCCCTTTTCGCCCTTTTTGGCCATAATTCTTGGATTTTCACTAATCCTTCCCTCTTAAACCCATATTTTATCAAATAAACTCACATTTAATTTTCCGAGGTGTTATATTCACCCCACCTTTTAGGAATTTTGTCCGCAAAATCAACTATGCACATATGTCAACTCGGGATACAGCCAGAGAATCTCAGTCCCCCGTACCCAAGAAGCTCCATCAGTGCGCGGACACCAAAATAAACATTTATGTTTCCACCTTTTGGCTTTTCAGCCACCTTTCACAATGGTCTTGCCTTTCAAAGGCCCAATGGGAGACCTCAAGTCCTTCCCAATCTCAATCTCAACCGGTGACACCACATGTGAACAACCGGAGTGCACCACACAGTTGTGCACTATCTCTGCTTTACCAAGCCAATTGCTTTTAATTTCTTTTCAATTTCTTTTCACAAGTCCGGCTACCTAGCACATACAGCCCATAATTTCTCTTGGCAGGTTTTCCCCACCTAATTAACATATCACAACTACGCCTATAGGATCATACCATATTCTATTCAATCGGTGCCACACAGGCAACTATTACTTTCTGACACACTACAGCCACAATTATCCTTCTTTGATCTTTATTTCTATGGAGTATTAACTCTTGTCATCAATCTTTTTCACATCTCTTATTCCACATTAAACACTATTATGGAATCTCACAGCCTCTCAGTGCAATTCACCGGGTAATCATCTAATTCCCGCTTACTATACTTTTAGTTTCTGAGGGGCAAATCCCCATTTTTGGCACTTAGCCACAACTCGCATATACACATTTTTCTTTTCTCATGTTCTTAACCTACAACATACAATTTCACCTCAGCACTTTACCTTAAACAAGCACCATCTATGTGCTTAACTTTCGAATCCAACCCTACAGGTTTACCAACTTTCGCCAAAACACAATGGCAAATCACTTCCTCAAGACATTTAACTGGTACCCAATGGACCACACATTACAATTTATACATTACATCGGCCAATTCAAAGCCTTCGACCATGAATTCACTCATTAATTTTCATATACTAGATCATATTTACAATTTCAACTAATCATCTCAAAACTTGACACATAGTTCATCATTGATTTCTCACATTAGAGGCAACATGCCTAAGATTTCCACTAACAATTTTCTTTATTTACCATTCCATACTCATGTTATCAATTCCACATGTGTTTCATTCTATACACCTCACCTTCATTATCATTTCATTCAATTAGTATGTATCATTCCAAGGTCACATATCATCTCTCTTTCTCATACCTGTCCCATCATATAGGGATTTTCAAAGCCTATTCATCATGTCACAAGGACTAAATCCATCACTATCATTACTCTCATAATTTCATATCGGCTCTTACACCAGTCTCTCGGACTATTCACAGTACTACTAGCACACTCAACCATATATCTTGGTACCTAGTCAAGAACAACATCCGCATTGTGTATTTTCAACACATCTCTCACTATAATTTGCATCAATACAACTCCATCAGTAACTCGACCACCAGGGTAAAGATCTCAACCCTTTATTTCACCAAATACCATTCTATTTAACAACTAGTATCACCCCTTCTTACTTGACTACATCACAATTAATCACTTATTGCAATCATTGGCCACTTTGGCCACCACCTTAGCTTAACATCTCGCCATCACAAACCTTTCCATAAAACTTTGACTCCATCCATCAATACTAATCAACTTTCCATTTCCTTCACATAGGGTGACAATCCAATAATTCATTCCACAACTTCCGTAAAACCACAATTCACACTACCACACTTGGTATACACTCATGCACATCTCCGAGTGCTCAATTTCATAATTCAAACTGCCATCTCATGGCACCTCTCACATTTCATCATATTAGGCATATTACTGTTCACTTATATCATCCAAAATTTCACCTCTTGCGTTCCTCACAAGATACAATCCTCTAATGCAATGGGTAAGAACATCCTTAGGTTTAACCCCTCGAGCTCTTGCTGTCCTAAGGGCCCCAGGTGCAATGCCCCACTGATCAGAGAATCTGTCCTTATAATTCACGCAAGAAGAGGTAACATGCCAACGGCTGTACTAACAGTCCCACTAACTCAAGGTCCTACCTCACACTACATTACTTATACAACATAATAATAATCTCCGGGAACATAATCCATACGGAGATAGCCACACAGATAAACACATTCACATCAAATCCGTATATAACGGCAAACAGATTCTTATATAGATACATAATGGTATACTAGTTCTATCTTACTATTGCACCATTCACTATAACCTTCCACATATGGTTCTTTTCTCAACAATATACTCATTTAACTTGACTAGTCATTAGTCTTAGTCCATAGAATAATCCTCCTCACATGATCTCGGCATCTTTTTCATATTTTGACACCACACTTTCAATTCCTACAGTACCCTTGTTTGGTACAGTCCTAATCCATTGTCCATCATGACTCAGCAACCATGCTCAACACTGTGGAAAAATCCATTTTATTAAACTAACATCACTTTTCTCTCAATATTTCAATATGACACCAAGAGTGCCCTTCCATACTAGTCCATGCATTCAGCGCATCAGGACCACCAGATACATTTCAACTTCGAGCAGTGCTCGCCTGGGACTTCCAAGAGCAACACCTCTTAGGATTCAATCCACAAAGGGAAACCCAGGACAATTTTAATTGTCACATTATTACCAACATGTGTGCCATGGTATAACTTGCACACCGGGACTCCATCATGAACCCCGTACCACGTTGAGCATCCAATGACACTCCGAAGAGACAATCTCTTCTACAATTCCCATCATAGGGAATTTCCATTGCATAATTTCCTTTTACCAAAGAGTTTACTAATTCATTACAACATAGATATACATATAGGCACCCCGGCCTTCACAAAACATATACATATATACATATATATATATATATATATACTAGCACTTAGCCATCACAGAATTATTATCCACCTAAAGTTAGCACCTCATAAACATTTCCAATGCTACACAACATTACGGAAGCATACTAGTACCATTACTACACCACACTCAGTTATATTTTTATCACCTCACATTTGTTAAGTCCAACCATCCTTAACTTATGGATTCTCATACTTTCAATCAATTTCATCCAATGCCTTACATGGCAATTTCCTCAACTTCTTATATTTTACTTTCTATTCATATTATATCCTCACTTACATCTAACCAGCATTAACTCATCATGGACTAAAGTCCCATTTTAAACATTGAATCGTCCCACACATCATTTTCCATAGTTCTTTTAAGTTACTCACAATCCTCAATCCAAAATTTGAAACTTCAATTTATTTCCACATCCAAGCATATTAAGTCATCCAAGTGTATGCCCTCATCAAGGGTCTTATAACCTTATACTTTACCCTAAGGTATCCAATATAACACATAAGCACTCATATTCAAGTTTTCACAAATCAATCGGGGTTCCAATCCCCCACCATGTCAAAGATATACCACTAATCCCCACATATACTCAATTGTTCTAACTCCCCAAACACTTAGGGAAGACTACCAACATCACCATACCAATATCAACTCAATTCAATCCTTTTACTAACCACAAGACCACACATTCAACTATGATAGCATTCTACCCAAAGTGGTTAAAATCTTATATCAATTCATTCTCACTAAGTCCTCAATGACAATGTCACAATTTATTCTCACTAAGTCTTCAATTATACCAAATTCACTTACTAACATATCCATCCGTGGGGTAGTCAACACTGCACCCACCACCTTAGCCTAAAGACTGGCATTGGTGCTCCAGGGTTGTCACGAAGGCATCTTATACTGACCACACATTGAACACGAAGGAATGGGTTGATCAGGCCCAAACTAAGGAATCACATGTGTAGCAGTCCATAAGAGTCTACGTACAACTATACAGCACTCACCTCAATTACACAATCATCAGAGTTCCCTAATGAAACTGCTCTGATACCATAAAATGTAACAGCCCGTTGTACACCGGTATTGTTAACATTGATTATGATATTAAGCGCAGTTACAATCACAGCGTTTCATTTATAAAATATGGGTAAACTTTTTTTTTCTTTTTAACATCTTTTACAACATTTAAAAGCACTGTGATCATAACTCAAAACTTATTGCGGAATGATTAATACCAAAGCCTAATACCATACACTCTTTTGTTTAGAGGTTGCCAAGTGACTCCCATAAACCAACAAGGCAAAAACTCATTCTATCCATTTTTATCACTAAATGTCTTAACCCTTTTATTTACTCCAACAAATTTAAAACCTATCAAACGCTTCTCATTTATTAGTATGTTATAGATTTCTTCGTCAGCTACGCGTGGTTTCAAACCGCGCACAATTTGGAGCTCTGTAGCTCAAGTTATGCCAACTTTACTAACTCATTTTTTTTTTGCACGACAGGGCGCTTAAGCCCCCATTGGGCGCTTAAGCCCCCAACTTGGGCGCTTAAGCCCCCAACTTGGGCGCTTAAGGGCGCTTAAGCCCCCAGCGACAGAGGGTTTTTCCCACTCACAAGTGCATCAGGGCGCTTAAGCCCCATTTGGGCGCTTAAGCCCCCAGCGACAGAGGGTTTTTCCCACTCACAGGTGCATCAGGGCGCTTAAGCCCCATTTGGGCGCTTAAGCCCCCTCAGACAGCTTCCTGCACTTGTGCAGGAACCACTCCAGGGCTGAGTTCCCGACCTTTTACCTCCCCATTTCTAAATCCGATTAACCCCAAATTTTGACATGACATAGAGGGTAACTCCACCTTCAAAATGGTGTAAGTCCCAAACCTATTGGACCACAGTGGAGGGAGATACATTCTCCCAAAGTTTGCTAAAAACATGTCAATTCCCCGAAAATTGGCCAGAGTTCCCTTTGTTTTTACAACGATCCCCAATCTTGCTAATGCAACCTAAAACACATATAGGTATATAAATTCTCATGGGTGGCACACACAAGGACCAACAACGCCTTGGGGCACTTACAACCCATCACAGTCCATTTACATGTACAATATTCATAGATTTCAATCACCAAAGTTCTATTTCATGCTCCTATTAACCATACAAATAATCAATTCATAATTTAGGCTTCAAGCCCTTTACATTACGTTCACATACTTCCAATACATCATAGGTGGCTATGGACAGATCCCATGCTCACACAGAATATACATATACATCAAAGTACAGTTATACATATACAAATGCATGACATTTTCAATATGCACAAGTTCATGGCCTCAATTCAAAACATAAATTCTTATACTAAGTGTATCCAACTGAATCCTCTAACATGTGATGCCTTCCATATGCACCTCATGCTCCACTCTTCCAGGCTCAACCTAACCTGAAATGATGTCCCCACAACACGGGGTGAGATATATAAATATATCTCAGTAAACCAAGGGCCCTGGAGGTTTCTCCACCCTATGGCTCACTCAATGTGCAAATATAACATCATATAATATGCAAGCAATACAATATCACCCACCAACTGGAGACAACCCGAGAACATCCACTCATGGATTCATGTTCAAGGACTCCATCATATAACTCCCGAGACAATCCTGGCGCCTCTCCCATGGTTGAGAAGACTCCATGGCAATACCCAACTGGAACTCCTCATGAGCCCTATCCGGCAGATGTCCCACGTTTGGATCATCCTGGCGCCGCTCCCAGAGTCGACTCCACGGCAAAACCCGACTGGCATTCTCACAAGGATGAACCCAGCGGATGTCCAAACTCCACACGTCAACTGGCCAGTGACCAAACAATTTTTCATACAATCCAAGCAATATGCACACAAGCACATAATCACACAATGCCATAACCACATAAT
>JAVKPL010005456.1:0-108985 GCA_032173675.1 Gastrolobium villosum | reverse complement strand
AAAAGATCCATTCCTAATAAGTAATATCGTATTGCTAGACAAAATATGCATTACTACAAGAACTTTATATTAATGTCACTGTATTATGATAGTGACAGATATTAGGATGAAGTTGAAAATGATTGTAAATTAATAATTAAATTTAAAATAAATAATATAAGAACCAAAAAAAAAAAATGTCAAATATACAATTGGTCTGAAAATATTGAACCACCAAAATTTTCCACTACCATCTTACTAATTACCTGATCCAATTACCATTAGATTAATATTTTCTCTCTCCAAAAAACTTTTTAACATTCCCTCTCCTTGATCCAATGGTGATGTGATGGCTAGTAAGTTGGTAATAAAAAAAATTGGTAGTTAGAATATCCTCACTCCAAATATAGTAATTAAGAATGTTTTTTGACATCAACGAGAGCGAGAGAAGGGTTAGGATTTGTTAATATTGATATATGTGTATATAATTAGGGACCGATTATAGTAGTTATTACTGAGAATTTTTACTTCTAATTTATTCACCATTAATTTTCGTCAATTTGACGGTATTGGGCAAAGAAAGGTTAAAAAACAAGGAAAATCTTATATTTTCAAACTTTTTATTTACAAATTCTTGTAAATTATATTATATCTGATCGGTAAGACACTCTTGGTAGAGTATTACTGGTCAAAATATAGCGTAGTTTGTGAGTTTCTAAAAACAAAATTTTTCAATATAACCCTATTCTGAAAACAAATTCTTTAATATTTTTTTAGTATATAATTTTCTTCAATTTTAGTGTCGATCTCACATATTTATTTGTAAGAATAATTTTGACATGTTAAATTCGGCCCATTTTAACCCTCATGTTGTTATTTCAGATTTCCAACCAAATGCTGCTCATTAGGAGTACTCCAATTTACTATTCACCTGTAAAAACTTTTGGTTAAAATTGATGGCATAGTACATTTTTATAAAATTACATAAATTTTACCAATAGTCATAATAATATCAAAAGTTATAGAAAACTTTTAATATAAGCATATTTATTTCGTAAATTACTTTATTACTATTTACTTTAATATAAATAAGAATTTCTTTCAACAATATCTAAAGTTAGACTTGAAAAACACTTCAGAATTAACAATATACGAAATCGATTTTTGGAGAAAAAATTCATTTTAAGAACCACTCATATTAAAGATGCTTCTCCTCCGCTGAAAATAAATAAAAAAACTTAAAAAGACTATCCCTTTCAATTGAAGGTGCTTGTGAGTGGATTCAAGTAGTTTGTGAAGCTAACTAATAAATTTGATCACTAACAAAGCATTTTATAATTGTGTTTGTCCCTTTCTTTGTTGACAAATGTGCTTTTAAAAATTTAGATTGATTCTTGCATTGTCCATTGGCTTAAGAATGTATAGAAAACTACCTTACTTGGTTGCATATTTCAAATTTAGAATTAATTAAATGTATAAACTTAGATATAAAATTTCTTAAGAATGTTGATTGCAAATTATAATCTTTCCATAAATATTTAAGTCTTCATTTATTTAGAAAATAAAGTAAAAATAAAAAAGAAATGAAGTTAGTCACGAGCATTACATGTGAATAATCATCATATATAACATCAAATTAGCTATAATTTCAGGCTAATTAACCATAAAAAAAATTCGTGGCTATTCAACAAAATCTTTTTTTTAAGACACATACATATCACAAGGCTTAATCCGAACTTCAAAAAGAATTTAGCGGCAAAAAAATAATAAAATAAACCACGTGAAGATGAAGTATAATTTACCCTAAAAATAACTCCTCACAAAATTAACACCTAACTAATAGCCCAATCCAAATGTCTAACTCGTCTAGTTCTAAGCCTAACTAAAGATTTCCAAAAATTCGTCCAAATATCCAAATAAAGACCTCTGGTTACACACAAACAAACCCTTTTTTTATAATTTAAATCATTAAAAAAAGATTAACAGATAAAAAAGTGCATGTCTAATTTCAAAAGAAAACTTTTATTTTTCGAAAAACTCTTCCGGTTAAATTTTGATAATAAACTGTTTTAATACAAAATAAACTCTGAATACAAAAGAACGGATCTGGATCCTAGGTGAAAATTCAAATGATCATATCATGTGGAAAATCATAACCATACAAAGGTGGATCAATGGTAATAAAGAAGGAGAGAGAAAAAATGTTAAAATAGGTAGTTATGAAATCATAGCCGTTGATTTACCTTTGTATGGTTGTGATCTTTTCACATGACCATATCATGTATTTTTTCCACATGAGAGGATCCATTTCCCAAAAGAACAGTACCGAGTCCGGTATTTAACCAACCTTATAGTTAAACGGGCCAATTCAATTTCAAACGTTTAAGAAAATATAACTGAATGTTTAGTCACAAGCACTTTAAGTTTAAGCAATACCATGGTTAGCAAACAAGGGCAATCCTTTATATAAACAATTTCAAAAATCGGAAATCTCTTTAAATAACTTTTGAACACATTTTACAAGTGGAAAGGCAAGTAGCCAGAAACCAGATCATATGTACTCGTTAGCTTTAATTTTTTTTTTTTTTGTTTTTGGTATAATCGTTAGCTTTAATTTTATAAAGGAAAAATTCTACCAATAATCATTTGACTTCAAGGTTCCAACGAAGAGAGTAATTCTTGATTTACCTTCTGCCACCAGAATTTCATTCATGGGTCTTTTTGATCATTTTCTTATCCAATCCTCTCACCCTTTCATTATGTACAATCCGTTGATCATATGTACTCGTTGGGTTTTATCACAGGTCCTGGAGGGTTGTTTCATTAATGGCTCACTCAATGTACATGCAATGATAAATATATGAACAATATAACTACAAAATTACAACAATCACAACACAAACAAACCAAGAACATCCAAACAAGAATATTATATACGACTACCACCCATAACTCCGGAGACATTCTTAGTACTGCTTCCAAAACGAAGACAGCTAGCACTACGGAAAAATCCGACTGCAACTCTCCACGGAGACCAATCCAGTGGAACTACTATAAATCTATCTACCGGCCAAAGATAATAGTATATCAAAACATATATATACCAGATACTAGTATATCAAAACATATACCAGACATCATGCCAAAACGCATGTAAAACAACATGTCAAACATGAGGTAAAAATGCATGATCATACTCTATCACACATTATCAAAGATCACAAATCCAACCATTTTCAAAGGACATGGCGGAGCATATAAAGGGACTAACCCCATGACACACCAAAGTTTACCTGTAAAAAGTTCCACAACCAAGTTCACAAACCAAAAGATAGAAGCTTTCAAAGCTTAATTCTCCAAGATTGGATCAAAAAGAGTCGACCTACAATGATCATACCGCAATATGATCAATCACATGCTTGAGAATACACAAGCAAACATAAACAACAACTTTCAGAAAAAATCTAGCTAACGGTCATTAAACTCAGTATAACCAATTGTGTTTTAACTTCAACAAACCAATATCATCACTTAAACAATCTTAACAATCAAATCACCAACACATTCACACACCTTCCATCAAGCCACAACATAAATTACATCATTTTTCTTAATATTTTCAAATATGGCCGAATTGGTATATAATGTAACCAAGGTAATTTTCAACAATTCATAAGCTTAAAACTCTTATAAAACTCCATAAGTAATAATTCAAACAACCACCAATCAATTAAATCATCCATCAAATACTTCCTTCACAAATCACCATTTTTACATCCTTGAAAATTTGACTAAGTGTTGGAACCAAAATCACTTAAAGTTTTATTGTATTTCCACCGATTATTTATCCATACAAACAATAAATTCCAAATGAACATAGCCATAAAACCTCTCTAACCATTTTCACCAACATACACATCATATTATGTCCAAAATTTTGATCCACAGGAAACACTTAGTGAAATTGAGAAATCTTACCACCAACAGGTTTTTAGGCTTCCAAAGATCAATATACAAGCTTCCAAACAAAAACAACCAACAGTGGCTACACTAACACCAAGAAACTGCCATCTTCAAGCTCTTAGATCTTCCCACACACTAACTTTTTCAAGAAATTCTTTTAGGATTTTTGATCACCAAGAGATTGCGGGTATTTTTCATGTTGTAATTTTCTTGATTCAGTGTAAAAATAAAAAGTTCAAAATCAAGCTTTTCCATCCATGGAGGTTTCGGCAATCACACTAGAATAAAGAAAGAAGACAAGCTTTTAAGGCTAATTTCAAGACCAATTAGAAATAGCCACCTTTTTTTGGCTCTTTACAAAAGTTTCTAAAATATCTATATTCAATTTATTTAATTAATCTTCTTTAAATCTCAATTGATTTCAAGAATTAGATATTTTCATAAATTCAAAATGCACTATAATAGTTTAATAATGTCACAATATAGTGTTAAAAAGATCCAGGAATTTCTTGCATAATTCCATTTTTATCCTATTCACAAACTCATTGTATTTTCCCAAAAACATCACTAAATAATTCAAATAATTATTTTTCTTGGTTCTAAACATTTATTTCAACATATATCTATTACCAGAATATTTATATGATTTTTGAGTCTCTCTGTAAAATTATACTGCGATACTTCATCCGCAAAAAATCACTATTCAACAATTTTTCAGAAAAATGCCTGACCACTTCCAAATTTCATTCTATATCCAATTCTAACATTATTTTCACCAAATATTGTCTAATTATATCATTTCATGATTTTAGGGTTCAAAAATTATCAAATTATTATTTTTGCCCTTCGAGTGCATTTTCATCCGAAACTTAAGATTTTCACCAATTAAGCCCTCTAATCCACAATTCAATCATAATAATGCATTTTCAATTATGTGAGGTGTTATAATGCAAATAAGAAATTTTATGTAATTGCCTTTGTCGTGGTTGACAGTGAGATAAAGGAGAACTGAAAGTGGTTTCTGTCCTTATTGCAAGAAGACTTAGGGGACCATGGAGTTTATGGTTGGAACTTCATATCAAATCAACAAAAGGTACCAGTTCATGGTTTATGAGTTTATATTTTTTAAAATTATTTCTACTGATTCATATATAACAATCAATTTCATTTTCACCTACAGGGTTTACTTCTAGCTTTGAAAGAGATTATGTCTGGTGCACATCATAGATTTTGTGTCCAACATGTGTGGAAGAACTTCACCAAGCAATGGAAGGACAAAGAGACTAGGGGAGTTATGTGGGAATGTGCTAGATGCACAACTGTCCCCCAATTTCAGAAGGTTATGCAAAGGCTGAAATCCTTGAATGAACAAGCTTGGGAGTATCTTGATAATATAGATCCTTGTTGTTAGGTTAAGGTATATTATAGTGACTGGCCAAAGTGTGACAACATCACAAATAACATGGCTGAGTTGTGGAATTCAAAGATTGTGAATTATAGGTCCAAACCTGTCATGAGTTTGTGTGAGGGATTGAGATGTTATATAATGAGAAGGATGAAAGCACACAAGAGGATTTTGCAAAGATTTAGGGGCAAGATTGCACCTACACAACAGAAAAGGATGGACCATTTGAAGGTTGCTAGCAATTCTTGGACATTTACATGGACTGGGAACATAGTCCAAGATGTTTATGAAGTCTTTGCAAGGGGTCAAAGGGTTGGGGTGAACTTAACTAATCAGTCTTGTAGTTGTAATGTTTGGCAATTGACTGGATTGCCATGTGAATATGCCATTACTGCCATTGCTCACAAGAATGAACCTGTAGAAAATCATGTTCATCAGCAGCTCATAGTCGATGCTTTGCATGCCATTTATGAACACACACTCAACCTAGTCAACTCTCAACAGTATTACCCCTCATGTGATGTACCTAAACCACTGCCCCCACACCTGAAAAGGCCAACTGGACATCCAAAAACATATCACAAAAAGGATCCTACTGAAGAGCTTATGAAGAGTAACAAGAAATTGAAAAAGACTTAACAGTTAAGTGCTCCAAATGTAGTCAGACTGGTCATTATCCGAAGACATTTAAGGGACCTGCAGCTCCTTCAAAGTCAAAAAAAAAGAGTTAATGTAAATATTCAATCAAGGCCAGAGGAAGAAATATTAATGACTCAAGGATGCCCTGTACCAGAAACAAGTAGCCAGCATGCAACAACACCAGCTCCACCAAGTTCAGGACCATCAATAGGCAGTAGCCCGGCTCTATCAAATCCTACTAAGGTGGTGTCCAATGAGACAATCATTGCAGCAACCAGTGGCACCAGGGCCAGATTCATGAGCTTCATGTCTACACCAGAATTCAAGCCTCCTAGGCCAGCCCCACAAAATGAATGAAATATTGTGTAATCAATGTCATTAGGCCATTTTTCTATACCTTTGATATGTAATTAGGCCTTTTTGTATACCTTTGGTATTGGCCATGATTAGTATTTGTAATTAGGCCATTTTTTTGAACACTTTGGTATTGGCCCTCTGGAAATATGTCATTAGGCTTTTTTTGTAAACCTTTTGTATTGGCCATGGTTAGTACTTGTAAATAGGCCAAGTTTTTGGAACACTTTGGTATTGGCCCCATGGAAATATGTCATTAGGCTTTTTTTGTAAACCTTTGGTATTGGCCATGGTTAGTACTTGTAATTAGGTCAGGTTTTTTGAACACCTTGGTATTGACCATGTGGAAATATGTCATTAGACTTTTTTGTATACCTTTGTTATTGGCCATGGTTAGTACTTGTAAGTTGTAATTAGGCCATGTGGGAATGAATGAAAGATGTCTGCTTATCAGTTGATCATCTTCACTTCTGTCTGTCATGTGCATTTCTTGAATATTGGTCCACACTGTATGTCATGAGCACTTCTTCTGATACATGCTTTATATCTATCATCTGTGGTATATATAATGTATGTGCTGTATCATATGTGTGACATCAGGAGCATCATTGCAGCTTCATCTCTCAACAATGTATTTCCCTTATAAATCATCAACAATTTGTGTCGGGACCATTTAAGTCCTTTGTTTTGTACGTATAGATCCAATTTGGTCCTTAATAAATTTATCAGGGCCTTTTTTAGTCCCTAATTAATTTTTGAATACTTCACACCATTAAATTTCCACACAAGAATGACCATAAGTTAGTTATACACCAACAATTTCAGTACTTAGTTAGATACTTAATTTCTACATACTTCACACTATTAGATTTCCACATATGAGAACTATCCATCACAATACTCAATTAGATACTTAGTTAGATACTTAGTTAGTTCTGCTGAATTGTTATTCTTTCACTTGTCATTCTACTTTTCACCTTCACCCAATTATGTGACCCTCATTGGAATTTATGACTTTTTTTCAATCTCAGATTAATGTTGATACATTTTTCCATTTTTCTTCCTTACTTCGTATTATAGTGAACTTTGTGCCAATAAACATAAGGTCAAGTACATCATTTATAAATATACATTTCATGAATGAAAATTATTTACATTTCAACATTGGTCCTTCCATTACAATTATTTGCATTTCAAAATCAATACAACATGTAATAGTACATACACCAACAATCTCAACAGTACTACACTTTTTTTTTTTAATTCTAACCTACTTCTAAGATATATACATACTACGAACACAACAATAATGGATCCAGCAAACACCCTTGCACACCTACCCACATGCTTAATTTCCTTCTCCACCCTATCAAACTCTCCAAGCATCTTCATTGATAGTTCGTTAATCTTTATCTGGTGCTCATTAATCTTCTTTTGCTTGTCATTCACCTTCAGCTGCAATTCATCATTTAGCTTCATGTCCACATAGTTCAACTTGAATTCCATTTCAGCTACATTCAACTCCAGCTTATTAATTCTCCAATCTTCAAGCTCCATCGTATCATTTGTAGGATCATCCACCCATCTAAAAAAATCATAGTGTGGCTTCTTTTCCTAACACCAAATGCAAAAAAACTCATAATAAAATTCAACTTAAACAAAGAACATATGAACCTAACTGGAAAAAAAGCTCACCTTGAAATTGGGATACCAAAAAAATGCTCTATTTGAGTTTCTATCAGTTTTGGAGGTGTACACAACAATGTGCCTCCCACATTTATACCTTGGAGCAGCATTCCTTCTTTGGCTTCTAGTCTCAATTGAACTACAAGGGCTTCAGCTCCCCATCCCAGAAGAAACATTCATCTCCTAAACGCACAAAATAATCACGACATTGATAGGGAGATATTGAGGGGGAAAGCATACTACATTCAATTGGTTTCTGCAGCAACGTGGAGGTTGTCCTCCATACGATGACATTTCTAGTCCAACGTGGAAGGTGAGTTGCCTTACTAACGTTACACATCAGCTCTGTTAGTGACGCCATCGGATTATGAGTAACGGAAAGACTAACGTGTGACCTCTTTGTCTTTGTTGGTGACTTCCAGGCTATATTTTGTTAGGGACCAATAAGGGGACCATGTTTTTTGTCAGGGAACCAAATGTGTATTTACTCTTAAATGAACATCATGTTGTATTTATGAAAAAGAAGAAAAAAATACAAGGCTACAAGTCACACAAGGTAGGCAATATAATAAAAGAAGAAATTGAACTTTTCATGATATAGACTTTATATATATATATATATATATATATATAATAATCAAAGTTCATATTCTCAAGGGTTCTCATATAATAAACCCACACAACATTCCAATCCTATAAGATTACTACTATATATTATCATAAGAACCAATCAATATAATATAGTTTTGAAGTTAGGAGAAATGAATTTTTGTAATCTTAATTTATCTTGAGGTTATATTAATTTTTATCATAAGAATCAACTGTACATTCAAGTTGTTTTGGGATAACTAAAAATAACTCTATCTCCAGTTTGATATTCAGTATTGAAAACATCATCTAAGATGAAAACTTAAACATGATTGAATCCTAATATTCTATATTTTCTTTTCTGGTAATAATAATCTAGATTTTTTTCTTACAAAAGAAAAAGGTGTTAGCGTTATCATTACATTGCTTTTTATCCTCCATGTAGAGGCATCCCTCATAGTACCCAAGAAAAGAAATCAAAATAGCACATGCTAATCGAAAAGAGAGAGAAAAAGTCTATAAATAAGAGGTGCTTGGCATTTTAAAATTCCCGCAAATATTTGTTGGTTGTAATAGACAAACAGTCCAGTGACAGTGGCGTAGCCATGTTATACTTAGGTAGGGCCTGGGCTCCAACTACATTTCAACAAATTTTATTTATTATATATAATTATTTCTGCTGCAATCTTGGTCAAGGGAATTCCCTCATTGCTGAGTTGAGAGGATTTCTAGAGGGAATAAAGATGGCTTGGAGCACAGGCCACAGGAATATTTGGATTGAAGGGGACTCCTTGCTGGCTTTCAATCTTATCACTAGTGGTTGCCAAGGCCATCATCCCATGCCTTCAATCATAAACAAAACTAGGGAGCTTCTGAATAGGAGTTGGGACATTTCGATTTCCCACACCTTCAGGGAAGGCAACATGCTCGCAGACTGGCTTGCAAACCATGCTCGGAACTTTCACGATTGGGAAACTCACTTCCTAGAAGAACCTCATTCTGATTACAAAATTCTGATTGCAAGAGACTCCATGGGCGTTTGTAGCCCACGACTCTGTAATTTGTAGTTTTATGTTCTATCTTTCCTTTGTATCAAAAAAAAAATGTAAGTTGGCCCTAGCTAAAATTGTAACAGTGATAATAGACGAAGATTTGGAGCTGCTTTGCGTGTATGACCAGATAACCAACTGCTTTCTTCTTAATTTCTCATTCTTCTTCTTTCATTTTTTCCACTTAGGGTTTTATTCTAACCTTTTTATTTATTCGCACTCGCCACTCGGAAACCAGCCATTCTGTGACAAGGTACGATGTTTCGTTTCTTTCTCAAGATTTTACGGAATATGCATATTCTTGGAATATGCATTGGTAATAATATTGTCCACTGGGGGGTAAATTGATTTACATTTTTGAACCTTGCAAAAAAAAATTCTGTCTTTGCTGACTATAATTGTTTATTGTTTATTTTTGTGTGGTTGTATTTATTGATTTTATTTCTTTTGAAAAAATGGAGTGTTGTTTTACGTTTACCTTTTTAAAAAAATATTTTTTAATGTATAGCTACAGTTGTATTGGTAATGGAATTGAATTGTTTCTTGGTGTTATTTGTATTTGATTTCACAACAGGAATGATTATTTTGGCAATTAATTAGTGGAAACTGTTAAATAAAAAAATCAATGAAGATATATGTATGTATATATATATGGAGTATGAATATTTCTTGTACATATTCATTAACAACTTCTTTGTTTTCTTTTTTGTATTTTCAAGTTTCTTATAATATCTAAACACTGATTAAATGATTTATGTGGATCCAATGTCATTTAAATGATTTTAGACACTTGTCGCTGATTGTTTCATGTTTCTTTTTAATTGTGAAGTTTGTTGTTCCTCTATGTTGATGTTCTTCACAGGTCACAAATAGGGGTATAAATGGGTCAAGTTAGGCCAGACTTTGGCTTTGATAGCCTAAGCTTATGTAAAATATTTAGAGCCTATACTGGTCTATTAGCATACCAAAGACTTGATTTATAGTTCTGGCTTGACCTATTATACAAAAACTAAAAGAAACCTAATATGATTTGTAAGGTCTATCAAGTTGCAAAAAATGCCTTTCCTAATGGAACTTTTACAGTGTACCAGATAAAATGCAGAAAAGGAAGAATAGAGAAATGCAAAAAAAAAAAAAACAAGGATTGAATATTTCATTTACTAAAGACAGAATAACAAACTCTATGCTGTCCTTGGTGAAGAAGAGTTGTATGATTGTTAATTTACTTGTTGAAAAGAAAATGAAAAACTTTTAAAAGGAATGGTTTTCTAAAAATAAAACAAAAAAATAAAAATAAAGTAGAAACTAAGTGAAAAAAGAGGTCTGTGTTGAATTTAGATTTTAATGTAGTTAGTTACTTTAGTGAATATGAAAATATTTCAAAAATTGTTTTTCCAACCCAAGCGGAAGCACAGCCTTTACATTCCATTTTTGTTGTAGTTGCTCTTTGGTCCATAAAGCTTCTACAGGCCTTGCAGCTATTCAAGAAGCTTAACATTTCTCTTTTTTTTTTTGGGTAAAAGTTTTCATTTTGCACGTTTTCTATTTTGTATTTGGGATAAGTTATACTTACTATCTAATTTTTTAATACCTTTTATTACCAAATCTTAACCATTGATTCCGTCAATCTAACGATTATAATTTATGGGGTCATATTTATTAATTAATTATTAATTTGTAATAAATTATAATCGTTACATTGACGGAAATCAACGGTTAAGATTTGGTAGTAAGAAAAATAGGTAGTAAGTATAACCTTTCCCTTTGTATTTTATCATGGGTTCCACTTTAATTTTCCCATGATCTCTTATGATCCAACCTTTCAATATTACTAAGAGTAAGGATATTTTAATTTCTAACTACCAAAATTTTCACTATTAATTTATTACCCATCACATCACCATTGGATCAAAGAGAGAATGTTAAAAGTTTTTGAAGAGAAAGAATGTTAATTTAATGGTGATTAGATAGGTAGTAAGTTGGTAGTGAAAATTTTTGATAGTTAAAATATCATCCTCTATTATTAATTTGATTTTTCTGGGTTTGTTCATTTCTGTGTGTAAAACTCCAATCTTTGTGGGGGGGAAAAAAGAGAGCTCAGAGCAATTTCGTGAAGAAACTATGATTGCATGTTCATATCAAATTCACACTAATAAACAACTATCATGTGTGGTGTACCAATGCACCCTAACTTGTTAGGTGCATGATAGAATATTGCTGTATAATAAATTGATAATTTTACATTTGCATTTTTTTTAACTTTTTTTTTATATTATTCATAGATTCGTAAATTAATCGATTAATCTTATCCGAACAAGATATGACTATATTGACAACAAAACACTCCTTATCAAATTTTTACACAATTGCATTATTAGTATTCGAACTCAAAATTATTAGTTAACCCTTACATTAATAGTGACATTAATCCATTCAAATAAAACTGAGAGAATCGAAGTCATATTAGTGATTTTGGCATTTCACGACATTAAATTTGCGGTACACAATCTCTCCTCCAAAACTTGCTCCACCACAACAAATAAATAAAAGAGAGCTGGGGTATAAGTCCTTAACCAACGGGAGCACATGATCTTACT
Source organism: Gastrolobium villosum (assembly GCA_032173675.1). Taxonomy (NCBI): domain Eukaryota; kingdom Viridiplantae; phylum Streptophyta; class Magnoliopsida; order Fabales; family Fabaceae; genus Gastrolobium; species Gastrolobium villosum. The sequence continues at coordinate 96,725 of JAVKPL010005456.1, read as the reverse complement.
GGATTATAAAATTGTCCATTGACATTTTTGCTCATTATATGCTTAAACTTTGTCTTTTATCATGTCAATTTATGAGTAGATAAAAAAAAAATTAGAAATCATCAACTTTAATTTATTGCTGTTGTGGGTACCCTACAACTTAATACTACATACTCTAATCTAGTATAAGACCTTTGCTGCTTGTTCCCTAGACTGCACACTATAGAGTACAGACTATACTATACTAACTACTAAGGTACTAATCAATCTTTTACTGTCTTTTAAGTTTCTTGTTTTTTTTTTTTTCCGCATCTTATTTGTGTGGGTTTCTGCCTTGTCTATTTTTCCTATTCACTTTAAAAATAATTTTATTTTAAAAAAGTTTTCCACTACCGGGTCCATCAATAATGTTACACAACCGGTCTGCATGATGAATGTGTCGAAACCCACACTCACCTACCAGGAAATGGCCACCAGCTTGGAGCGGAAAGTAATCATCAAGTTCAGTATCAAAGAGCCGATTTCTAGTTTGCAATCTTATTCTGGTTTGTTTTTGAGATGCTAATCCTTCCATACTGTTTTTGATTAGCGGATACGATTATGGCAGCGCTTTATTTAATCATAAATAAAAGAACCAAGAAGCTGATGTATGGGGATATTAATCATAAATTATTCTGGTTTGGATATTGATGATGCATGGTGGGTGGGTCCCTTAACTCTTGGTGTGCAAGTGCGAGCATGATGCTGATTGCCTTATTTCAAACAGAGCAAGCCAATAATAATCACTCCATTACCACGGTACATGTTGATTTCCACCGACGCGGACTCATGTTCACTCTTATCGTATTTCACATATGGTTCTAATTCGAAATACTAGTACAACATATTAGTTATTGATAATTTATATTTTGGTAAAGTGAAGTACCGAACATTAATAAACAAGCGACCGACCAATTTCCTTGTATGTGTATATTCAACGTCCACGCTTTGTTGTCCATCATGTGAGTTTATATATATAGGAATATAGGAGGGTAAAAGATAAAACGCACCAGGGAGAAGGAATGCGAGGGAAATGGTCCAAAGGGATGGGCAAGTACATCAAAATAGGGTAAGCAACTATTGAGTGGCTTACAGGCGTAGCCCATATTATTTGCCAAAATAGGTCATGGAAGGATGGAATAAGAGGAGTGACAACTGGTCCATTGCGTGGCCTTTTAATGTGATAGGGCAGCGTGGATTACGACTGCAACCATGTTAGGGTCTCAGAGCTAGGCACATGGTTTTCGTGGTCCTTCTTTCCTCTTGCCATGGAGTTGTCATATATAGGTGCACCTATTCAACCTTGACTATACACCTTTAATTTGGTGAGTCGATTTCAAATTCTTTGGGTATATGGAGGGGCCCATCTTTAAATTATGATGGTGACTTAAGGAAAGAACGATGTGTAAAATAAAGCTTTTTAATATCCAAAGAAAGCAATTATGACTTTTCTAAGAACCTGGCAACTTCTACATGTAACGCTCCAAAGCTATGTAGCACCGACACGGGACACGTGACACGATACGACACGACACTATGACACGTTAATTCTAAAAAATTTAGATTTCGACACGTTAGGACACGTTTTGATATTAAATAATATTTTTAATTTATGTAGTGTATATTATATTTAATATTCAATAATTTAACAAAAAATGAATCTAAACTTATAATATTCATAAATTTTGCAAAGAAACATAAGGTATCTCAAATATTTATATTAAACTAAATAAAATGGTAATCGCAGTACAACGAATCTAATAACTAGAATTAAAAACTCAACGCAACGCAACCTTTGAAACTTTTTTTGAATTTTTATAACGCGTGTTGAAGTGTCGGGGAGTGTCGGGGTGTCCGAGAGTGTCGGGAAGTATCGGACACGACACGTCAGTATTTTTGAAGTGTCGGTGCTTCATAGCTCCAAAGCATCAAAGCAGAAATGCTAACAATATTTTATATATTGTGAGTTCAGCGCATTAAAGACATCGCCTAAGTTTGGTACAAGGGTATAAAAAAATTACTCATACATCTTCTTTGCTAAACGTCAATAAGTAACAAAAGTTGTCTAAAGATCATTCTAAAGCTTTTGAACAAAAGAATTATCTAATTAAAGTTTATTGAATAAATATTTTTGTGATTGTGGTATAATTATTATAAATTCAAATTATGTTTGTGGGAAATAAAATATGGCAAATGAGATGTTATTACGTGAATCTCAAAAATTTATGTGAAATAAAAAAAAACATCTGATTTGGATACCCGAGTCACGAGTTATGACCTTCTGAAATTTTACGATAATTGGACTAGAGCTGGTAAAATGGGCCGAGCCGGCGGACTGAGTTTTCCAAACCCGCTGCCCACCAAGCTCGCCAGCCCGCCTTTGTTAGGGTGTTTGATATAAGGAAAATATTTGTTATGTTCCAGGACCACCCAATGATTTAGTACTCTCTCTCACAACATTAAATCTTTCTTTCTTTTTTTACCCCTACTATTTTTCTTCTTTTCCAATTTTATATTCTCATTTATACTAAGAGACCACTTAAAAAATGATGGTCCGAACTATAATAAATTCTTTCGAATATAAGAAATGCAAACATATGATAGAGGGTCCGTGACAGATTGACGGTTAGTCTAAACAAATTCATTAATTGCTTCATTAAAAAATATCTTAAATATCATCAATAACTGTATAGAGTTTAAAAACTTTACTGTATATTATGTGTTTGGTTAGAATTTCCTAATTTACACAGAGAAAAGCATTTCTTCGATTATAGGAGATAAAGTTATATTCAGTGAGTTTAAAATGACATCATTTTGATTTATAAGATTAAAAAATTATAATAATAAAAATTAATATAACCCTGCAATATATTATAATTACAAAAATATAATGATTTCTGTCTCAAAATGACGTCGTTGTGAGCTCACTGAAAATAACTTTATCTCCAGTGATGTGAAAAATCCTTTACTCATTTTTATATTCCAATTATGCCATGGTCTTTTAAGTTTTTTTTTTTTTTTTTCACATCTTGTTTGTGTGGGCTTCTGCCTTGTCTATTTCTCCTATTCACTTTAAAAATATTTATTTTAAAAAAGTCTTAATCAGAATGCAAAGCTCGCATAATTATTATCTAGATTCCAGAGCAAAGGGTGAACATGAAACCAACAGTTATGATCCACTGTTTTTTTCTTTTTTTAGAAAAAGCCATTTTCATTTTTAGGGGAATATAGTGGGTCCGTGACTGACGACTAGTCAATATCATCAATAACTGTATAGAGTTTAAAAACTTTACTGTATATTATGTGTTTGCGTTAGAGTTTCCTAATTTATATATTGTTGACAAAGGGGATTACTTTTTCATGAGAAAAGTTATCTATGTTAAGAGATAAATAAGGTGAATTTCACCAATTTTTAGGGGAAAAGAAAAGAAAAAAATATATTTTTCAAAATGAGAGTAATATAAGAGATCAATCTCATGCTACATGAGAATATAATTTCCCTTTTGGTAATAGAGAGTTTCCTAATTTTGTTCACCTTTCGTATACGAATACAAATATTTAATACTAATTTCAATGCATTAATGATCGTATCAATTTCATTAAAATCCGCAGAATTTTTTACATTAGTAATTAATTTTATTTTACTGGAAAATGTAGTAAAAAAATTTAAAACAAACTCAACCAAAGATTTTAATTAGACGGCTTCTTTAAGGCCCAGATTTGCATGTACTTACTGCTCTAAGCCCAAAGAACAAAGGATGAAATTGAATTAAAAAAAGAGAGAGCTCTTCGTGGTCGTGGGCTCGTGGCCAAGTTTTTAAATTTAATTTAACTTAATTTTCATCTATAATGCACTTACACTAATACGGGACACAACATGATACGCCGACACGTCAATTTTAAAAAATGGGACACTAGGGATGTGCATGGGTCGAACATTTTTTTGAAAAATCGCCGAATTGGTTTAAATGGTTCGGTTCGAAAGTGGTTCACGTCAATTTTAAAAAATGTCATATTTCGATGAACACCAGTTATTTTATGTGACACGTTTTGATATTAAATAATATTTTTAATATATATAATATAATCTATATTTAATACATATAAAAGCACATAATAAGTCACATAAACAATCAAATCTTCAAATTTCATAACATAAATATAAACAAAATATTTTTTTGTAATTTGTTAATTTTTCATGTCAAATTTCATAACAGAAAAAAATTGATTTATAAATTTTTTTTTATATTTAGTTAATAAAATAAAATTAAGACCTAAAAAAAACGTGTCAAAGCGTTGAACGTGTGTTGAAAAAAGTTGACTTAGCTACAAGAAATGTATGTAATTCTCAAACTTTGCTTACATTCAATGAAAAAACTATATATATATATATATATAGCTTTAAAATTAACTTTCATTTGAATTGTATTTACTTAGCTACAATTAATTTTAATGTAATACGCAGGAGAATTATGACCTGAAGGGATCTGAATATTCACCTTTTTCACAACTTAATAATATGAGATTGAAATATCTGTGAGTTGAATGGTTTGAATCTTTCAAAAATAGAAAATCAAAAACAAGTAGAGGAGGTACTCATAACCTAGTGCTATCTATGTTATTGTTTCAGTGTGTTCTGAGGAACTGCAACATTAATGAAAATATCTTGGGTCAATGACAAGATTAAAAAACTTTTAACTTCATACTTTCCCATTTTATTTGATTGCAACCAATGGTAAATTTTATTGTATTATGTTTAGCTTATTTTCTTACCTTTAGCATTCTTGTTTTTATATTTATTGCTTTGACCAAAATTTGTCCTGCGAAAATTTGGGTAAGTTTCTGAGTTGATGTTTGTTTGACCAAAATTTTCCTGGGAATATTTGGGTAAGTTTTTGAGTTGATGTTTGTTTGATTGTGAAATAGTAGTAAGGAATGTAAAATTAATTTACAAATAGTATACAAAAAAAGTCGGGTTAATTTCGCCCCAGCACTTTATTTTAATTCCCGATTTCACTTCTTTTTTAATTCCCGAGTTCTCCCTTACACGGTGTAGCGACGTGGCATATCAAACTCTCCCTTACACAGTTTGACACGTGTCATTTTTGCTGACTGTGCATTCTGACGTGGCATAATTCGCTACACTGTGTAACGAATTATTTGCAAGCATATTTCGCTATACAGTGTAGCGAATTATGCCACGTGGCATTCTGGAAAAATTTACTGTTGGGGTGGCAGTCTGGTAATTTTTTGGCCAGGCGTGACAAAATAGTCACTGTTCCAGCATATGATGCATAATTCACATCCCCTGCAACGGTAACATGCTTGACAAGGCCATAATGCAAGTTTCAAACTTTTAAGCCTTAAAGATACAATCTTACTTTTCTTCCCTACTAAAGATAAAACCTTAGTGTACCAAATATAGAAAAAAAGAAAGAAAAAAAAAGATTCAAAAAAGGAAGAGAAAATTTAGAGCTCCCGGGCTTTTGGTCCCCTGAGAGAGAAATGTAGAGAGTTTATTGAAAAGAGGAGAGGAGAAGAAAAAAGAAAAAAAGGACCAGAGAATAAATTTTTCAAAAAAAAAAAGCCACTGTAAAGATACGTCCATGTTTGGTGCAAAGTGATGTGTATGAATATATTGATAGAAGTATATGATATTTACAAACTCAATATATTGTGACCCTTGAGCGTACTATCATAGCCAATTTGTTGAATTAGTAATATTGAAAACTTTTTTTTTAATAAATTTGAGTTAATGTAAAGTCACTGACTAAATGTGACATTGTCCACATAGGCATAATTTTGAATGTTGCACATGTATTTTATTTTATTTTATTTTATGAGAGATTTATTAAAATAATCAAAACTATTTTTCATATTGATCCTATGTATTAAAATAATCATTTTTTTTGTTATTTTCTCAACTCTAACAACTATTGGTATCAATTACAGTGAATATATATATATAGGGGTTGAAAATAGACTTACATGAAAGTCACATGGCAAATGGTGCTAGAGTTGAAAGAACAATCGCAGGTGACATTTCTATTGATTTGATTATCTAAAATAATCCTGTTATCAAATCCTCTATCTCCCCCGGATGAACGTCCAGTTACTCTCCAATTCAAGTTCTTTACCTTGTCTGATATTATTTGTAGTACTTTCACTGTAACACAAGACAAATCAAGTGGCTATTAGGTATTTGTATTTTTTTATAATTTCTCCTTGATTTATTAAGTAATGACTAATTCAGAAGAGAGGGATTTAAATGGAAGATAACTTTTCCTTTTTTGGAAAAGGAGCTCCCAAAAAATTATGCACCGGGAGTATATTAAAAAAATCCCACGTTATATTTAGGTAGGGCCTGGGTCTCTGTTGATGTTTGGTTGACCAAAATTTGTCCTGCGAATATTTGGGTAAGTTTATAAGTTGATGTTTGGTTTACCAGAATTTATCCTTCGAATATTTGTGTAAGTTTCTGAGTTGATGTTTGGTTGACCAAAATTTATCCTGCGAATATTTGGGTAAGTTTATGAGTTGATATTTGGTGGACCAAAATTTTTCCTGCGAATATTTGGGTAAGTTTCCGAGTTGATGTTTGTTTGACCAAAACTTGTCCTGGGAATATTTGGATAAGTTTTTGAGTTGATTTTTGTTTGATTGTGAAATAGTAGTAAGGAATGTAAAATTAATTTACAAATAGTATACAAAAAAAGTCGGGTTAATTTCTCCCAGATTATTTCACTACTTTTTTAATTCCCGAGCTAAAAAATATACCAACTTATCGATCGAGTAATTTACAATGTTTTCGTACCAGAGTTTACACACTAACTACAAAAAAGGCAAGTGTTACCCGAAATAGTGTAGCTTTTGTTGCTACCAAACAGGATATCAAATTCTCCCTGTAGCGACGCGGCATATCAAATTCTCCCTTACACAGCTTGACACGTATCATTTTTGCTGACTGTGCATTCTGACGTGACATAATTCGCTACACTGTGTAGCGAATTATTTGCAAGCATATTTTGCTATACAATGTAGAGAATTATGCCACGTGGCATTCTGGAAAAATTTACTGTAGGCGTGCAGTCTGGTAATTTTTTTGGCCAGGCGTGGCAAAATGGTCACTGTTCCAGCATATGATGCATAATACACATCCCTTGCAACGGTAACCTGCTTGACAAGGTCATAATGTAAGTTTCAAACTTTTAAGCATTAAAGATACAACCTTACTTCTCTTCCCTCTTAAAGATAAAACCTTAGTGTACCAAAAAAAGAAAAAAAAAAAGAGAAAAAAAAGGAAGAGAAAATTTAGAGCTCTCGGCCCTTTGGTCCCGTGAGAGAGAGAAAAGTAGAGAGTTTCTTGAAAAGAGGAGAGAGAGGGGGAAGAAAAAAGAAAAAAGGGACCAGAGAATAATTTTTTTCAAAAAAAGCCACTGTATAGATACGTCCATGTTTGGTGCAAAGTGACGTATATGAATATATTGATTTACAAACTCAACATATTGAGACCCATGAGCGTACTATCATAGCCAATTTGTTGAATTGGTAACACTAATTTTTTTTTAATATTTTTAGTTAATGTAAAGTCACTGACTGAATGTGACATTGTCCACATACGCATAATTTTGAATGTTGCATATGTATTTTATTTTATTTGAGAGATTTATTTAAATAATCAAAACTATTTTTCAAATTGATCCTACTTATTAAAATAATCAATTTTTTTTGTTATTCTCTCAACTCTAACAGCTATTGGTATCATTTACAGTGAATATATATATATATATATATTGAAGGGATGAAAATAGACTTACATGAAAGTCACATGGCAAATGGTGCTAGAGTTGAAAGAACAATCGCAGGTGACATTTCTATTGATTTGATTATCTAAAATAATCATCTTATCAAATCCTCTATCTCCACCGGATGAACGTCTAGTTACTCTCCAATTCAAGTTCTTTACCTTGTCTGATATTATTTGTAGTACTTTCACTGTAATAACAGACAAATCAAGTGGCTATTTGGTGTATGTATTTTTTTTTTAATTTTTCCTTGATTTATTAATTAATGACTAATTCAGAAGAGAGAGATTTAAATGGAAGATAATTTTTCCTTTTTTGGAAAAGGAGCTCCCAAACAATTATGCACCGGGAGTATATTAAAAAAATCCCATGTTATATTTAGGTAGGGAGTGGGTCTCTGTTGATGTTTGGTTGACCAAAATTTGTCTTGCCAATATTTGGGTAAGTTTTTAAGTTGGTGTTTGGTTGACCAGAATTTATCTTTCGAATATTTGTGTAAGCTTCTTAGTTGATGTTTGGTTGACCAAAATTTATCCTGTGAATATTTGGGTAAGTTTATGAGTTGATATTTGGTGGACCAAAATTTGTCCTGCGAATATTTGGATAAGTTTCTGTGTTGATGTTTGTTTGACCAAAATTTGTTCTGGGGATATTTGGGTAAGTTTTTGAGTTGATGTCTGTTTGATTGTGAAATAGAAGTAAGGAATGTAAAATTAATTTACAAATAGTATACAAAAAAAGTCGGGTTAATTTTTCCCAGATTATTTCACTACTTATTTTAATTCCCGAGCTAAAAAATATACCAACTTATCGATCGAGTAATTTACAATGTGTTCGTACCAGAGTTTACACACTAACTACAAAAAAGGCCAAAGTGTTACCCGAAATAGTGTAGCTTTTGTTGCTACCAAACATGGATATCAAATTCTCCATTACACAGTGTAGCGACACCGCATTTCAAATTCTCCCTTACACAGCTTGACACGTGTCATTTTTGCTGGCTGAGCATTCTGAAGTGGCAGCTACACTGTGTAACAAATTATTTGCAAGCATATTTCGCTATACAGTGTAGCGAATTATGCCACGCGGCATTCTGGAAAAATTTACTGTTGGCGTGGCAGTCTGGTAATTTTTTTGGCCAGGCGTGACAAAATGGTCACTATTCCAGCATATGATGCATAATACACATCCCTTGCAATGATAAACTGCTTGACAAGGCCATAATGTAAGTTTCAAACTTTTAAGCATTAAAGATACAACCTTACTTTTCTTCCCTACTAAAGATAAAACCTTAGTATACCAAAAAAAGAAAAAATAAAAGAGAAAAAAAAAGCTTCAAAAAAAGAAGAGAAAATTTAGAGCTCCCGGCCCTTTGGTCCCGTGAGAGAGAGAAAAGTAGAGAGTTTATTGAAAAGAGGAAAGAGAGAGAGGGAGAAGAAAAAAGAAAAAAGGGACCAGAGAATAAATTTTTCAAAAAAATCCACTGTAAAGATACGTCCATGTTTGGTGCAAATTGACGTGTATGAATATATTGATAGATGTATATGATACTTACAAACTCAATTTATTGAGACCCTTGAGCGTACTATCATAGCCAATTTGTTGAATTAGTAATACTAAAAAAAAAATTAATAAATTTGAGTTAATGTAAAGTCACTGACTGAATGTGACATTGACCACATAGGCATAATTTTGAATGTTGCACAGGTATTTTATTTTATTTGAGAGATTTATTAAAATAATCAAAACTATTTTTCATATTGATCCTATGTATTAAAATAATCATTTTTTTGTTATTTTCTCAACTCTAACAACTATTGGTATCAATTACAGTGAATATATATATATATATATATATATGGGTTGAAAATAGACTTACATGAAAGTCACATGGCAAATGGTGCTAGAGTTGAAAGAATAATTGCAGGTGACATTTCTATTGATTTGATTATCTAAAATAATCCTGTTATCAAATCCTCTATCTCCAACGGATGAACGTCCAGTTACTCTCCAATTCAAGTTCTTTACCTTTTCTGATATTGTTTGTAGTACTTTCACTGTAACACAAGACAAATCAAGTGGCTATTAGGTATATGTATTTTTTTTTATAATTTCTCCTTGATTTATTAATTAATGATTAATTCAGAAGACAGGGATTTAAATGGAAGATAATTTTTCCTTTTTTGGAAAAGGAGCTCCCAAAAAATTATGCACGGGAGTATATTAAAAAAATTCCCACGTTATATTTAGGTAGGGCCTGGGTCTCTGTTGATGTTTGGTTGAACAAAATTTATCGTGCGAATATTTGGATAAGTTTATAAGTTGGTGTTTGGTTGATCAGAATTTATTGTGTAAGTTTCTGAGTTGATATTTGGTTGACCAAAATTTATCCTGCGAATATTTGGGTAAGTTTATGAGTTGATATTTGGTGGACCAAAATTTGTCCTGCGAATATTTGGGTAAGTTTCTGAGTTGATGTTTGTTTGACCAAAATTTGTCCTGAGAATATTTGGGTAAGTTTTTGAGTTGATGTTTGTTTGATTGTGAAATAGTAGTAAGGAATGTAAAATTAATTTACAAATAGTATACAAAAAAATCGGGTTAATTTCTTCCAGATTATTTCACTACTTTTTTAATTCCCGATCAAAAAATATACCAACTTATCGATCGAGTAATTTTCAATGTGTTTGTACCAGAGTTTACACACTAACTACAAAAAAGGAAAAAGTGTTACCCGAAATAGTGTAGCTTTTGTTGCTACCAAACATGATATCAAATTCTCCATGTAGCGACGCGACATATCAAATTCTCCCTTACACAGCTTGACACGTATCATTTTTGCTGATTGTGATTCTGACGTGGCATAATTCGCTACACTGTGTAGCGAATTATTTTCAAGCATATTTTGCTATACAGTGTAGCGAATTATGCCATATGGCATTCTGGAAAAATTTACTGTTGGCGTGCAGTCTGGTAATTTTTTTGGTCAGGCGTGACAAAATGGTCACTGTTCCAGCATATGATGCATAATACACATCCCTTGCAACGGTAACCTGCTTGACAAGGTCATAATGTAAGTTTCAAACTTTTAAGCATTAAAGATACAACCTTACTTCTCTTCCCTAATAAAGATAAAACCTTAGTGTACCAAAAAAAGAAAAAAAAGAGAAAAAAAAAGCTTCAAAAAAAGGAAGAGAAAATTTAGAGCTCCCGGCCCTTTGGTCCCGTGAGAGAGAGAAAAGTAGAGAGTTTCTTGAAAAGAGGAGAGAGAGAGGGGGACGAAAAAAGAAAAAAGGGACCAGAGAATAATTTTTTCAAAAAAAGCCACTGTATAGGTACGTCCATGTTTGGTGCAAAGTGACGTGTATGAATATATTGATTTACAAACTCAACGTATTGAGACCCATGAGCGTACTATTATAGCCAATTTGTTGAATTAGTAATACTAAAAAAAAAAAATTAATAAATTTGAGTTAATGTAAAGTCACTGACTGAATGTGACATTGTCCACATAGGCATAATTTTGAATGTTGCACATGTATTTTATTTTATTTGAGAGATTTATTAAAATAATCAAATCTATTTTTCAAATTGATCCTATGTATGAAAATAATCAATTTTTTTTTTTGTTATTTTCTCAACTCTAATAGCTATTGGTATCAATTATAGTGAATATATATATATATATATATATATATATATATATATATATATATATATATATGTAGGATCATTTGACACCGGTGTCAAATTTGAAGTTTGACACCTCATCTGAGAGTCATTAGATCAGAAAAGTTCAACGACTGTAATTTGTAAGCATGGAAACTATTGATATTTTCTGATCTAACGGCTTTCAGATGAAGTGTCAAACTTCAAATTTAACGCCGATGTCAATTTATATATATATATATATATATATATATATAGAGAAAAACATTTCTCAAGCAGCTTGAGATAAGTTTATCTCAAGCTAGCCCCAAAACTACGTCGTTTTGATTAATAAAGTGTGTTTATGTAATTTTAGGTGGATTAATGAAGGGTATTTTTGTAATTTTATTTATTTTTATATCTTATACATTTTACTGAAACACCCTTCACTAATTCACCTAAAATTACATAAACACCATTCATTAATCAAAACGACGTAGTTTTGGACTAACTTGAGATAAACTTATCTCAAACATATATATATATATATATATATATATATATATATATATATATATATATATATATATATATATATATATATATATATATATATATATATATGGGTTGAAAATAGACTTACATGAAAGTCACGTGGTGCTAGAGTTGAAAGAACAATAGCATGTGACATTTCTATTCATTTGATTATTGAAAATAATCTTGTTATCAAATCCTCTATCTCCGGATCAACGTTCACTTACTCTCCAATTCAAGTTCTTTACCTTTTCTGATATTGTTTGTAGTACTTTCACTGCAACACAAGACAAATCAAGTGGCTATTTAGGTAAATGTATTTTTTTAATTTCACCTTAATTTATTAATTAATCGACTAATTCAGTTGAGTTGAATAAAATTGTAAAAATGGTAAAACTCTCCGTGTCAAGATTTAATCAAACATTAAGAAAAAATAAATAATAATAACCCACAATCGATTCAATGGAATACATATCAACGTAAAGTGCATCACATGACATGGTTTATCATAAATCTAAGAGAAAATCAAATATAACCGCAACAAATCTGTCTAACGAGCTCATTTTCCATGGTCCCGAACTTAGTGGTCTTTATCCAAAAATAAGAGGAAAAAAGGATTGAGAGAGAATTTGAAAAGATGAGAGGAATGAGGAATTTAAATGGAAGATAATTTTTCTTTTTTGAAAAAGGAGCACCCAAATATTAAAACAATTCCTGTCTAACACACACATCTTTATAATTATTTGAAACAAAAAAATATTATGACTTAAAAACTCAAAAAGTATTTAATATTTTTTATTTAAATAATTAAATTTTTTTTGACTAGTTTAATATATTTTTTTAAATTTTGTTGTAAACTATATAAAATTCGACTATGTCAATGTTGGCAAATTCTAGATGTTAACATATTCATATTTCAACCATCACACGCTTTAACAAACAATTGTCATAATTTATTGGATCACCAAAATTACAATAAAATTTAAAAAATACAAATATAAAATGATCCAGAAAATAAAAAAGCCATAGGACATAGAATCCAGCAATCCAACAATGCTAGCAGATGAATTCATACCGTAAAGAATCAATTCAACTCAAAAGTTTAAACTAGTGGTGAGGGCTTTTTAATGCTTTTATATATCTCAACACGCCCCCTCACATGAGAGCCCATTGTGCTTAAAGTGTGGACAATGCACAGATCCACCTACCTATTTTTTAGAAAGAAATTCCACTTGAAAGAAAGCGGGGGGCAACGAGGATCGAACCCGGGACACGAGGCTCTGATACCATGTAAAGAACCAATTCAACCCAAAAACTTAAGCCTATGAAGCATTGACACTTCGAAAACCTTGACATGTCGTGTCCGACACTTACCGACACTCCGACACTCCCCGACACTCCAACACGCGTTATAGAAATTCAAAAAAAAAGTTCAAAGGTTGCGTTGCGTTAAGTTTTTAGTTCCAATTATTAGATTCGTTGGATTACGATTACCATTTTATTGAGTTTAATATAAATATTTGGGATATCTCATGTTTCTTTGCAAAATTGATGAATATTATAAGTTTAGTTTTATTTTTTTGTTAAATTATTGAATACTAAATATAATAAACACTACATAAATTAAAAATATTATTTAATATCAAAACGTGTCCTAATGTGTCGAAATCTAACATTTTTTAGAATTAATGTGTCGGAGTGTCGTGTCGTATCGTGTCACGTGTCCTGTGTCAGTATCGGTGCTACATAGGCTTAAGCTGGTGGATAAGAGCTTTTTAATAGTTTTATATATCTGAACACATAGATTAAAAAAACACAAACAGAACTAATCTTGAGCATGTTAGACGTAGAACCTACACCAATAAACCACGACCAGGTGTTAATGGGAAGAATCAAGGAGTAGAAAAACTTGGAGATTGGTGAAATACTTATTGATATGGTAACAACCATCAAAACCAAGATAGCAAAAGTAGCAATGAAAGTTCATGAACTAAATTCTGGAAGTGAAAACAAAGAGCATTCAACATTCAACACCCTCTTAGATAACACAAATAGAACAAAGGATAACACTAAAAAACTTTCCAAGCTTAATGAAAATCCCACATGCCCTTTAAGTAAAAGATTATACTGGATTATTTTTCAGCATCAAATTTTCTCTTTCTCTACGTCAATCTATGTTACAAGTGAGAAAGGTTGCAACTTTGTAAAGTGTTAGAATTTTAAGTATAAAAATCTTCATCGGTTATGGATAAGAGGGTTTGGAAGAAAAAGAAAAGAAGGAAAATGAAAGGGTGTGTGGGTTATAAGTAGTTTCACATTGAACACCCAGCAAATCTAACACCCCCTAAACACACCCAACACCACTAGGCTATCCCTAGTGATGAACTTTTTAATTATATTATATGGTGGTAATATGGCTTCGGAATATGAATGCATAGTTATTTGAGTGAGAAGGCATAAGTCTATAGCTTTGGAATTGTTGTCTTGGAAATCATAAATGGAAGGAACAATACCACTCATAGACAAAAAGAAGAAGCATTCTATCTTCTTGATTGAGGAAGTATTCTCATGCTGAGTGCGTGCCAATTGTCTTTGAGAATAAACCAAATGTCTCTATACAAAAATATGAGAGTGATGCTTTATACAATCAACCTCATTTCTACTCTCGCAAGTCAGGAGCCTTGTGCACATGGATTTAGTTAGTTAATTAGGGAAATATTCTATAAGGGAAGGAATGAGTGAATTAGTTAGTTAATTAGTGAAATATTCTATAAGGTTCTAAGTTGATAGGATAATAGGGAGAGGAGTGCTTGTATTGAGGTATGCATATATTAAATGAATTTGGAGTGAGACTTGGGGAAAGATTTTTTAGGATCTGTTTGGGGCTTAGGTATGTTGGTCTTGAAGAGTGAGTTGAGACCTTGGTTACTATCATAGTTGTATTTTCTACATTGTCATTATTATTCCTTTTGTATTTGCTTTATTTGTATTCATTGTTTGATTCAGTTGTAGTTCCTTCTCACAGTGTGATAGGTTCGAGTCAATAATTAAAAATTGATAGGCCTATGGGTATATAATGATGGACAGTAATGGAAATCACAATAAAGAGAGGACAACTATCATGAACTGAAAGACAAATTCATTATATCCTCAATTAACTCAATGCACCAAATCAACTCACAGGTAATGTGAAATCAAACTTGGCGGATGGCAGTATGGATAACACTTACCATTACACCAACTTTATTTGTTAGTTATAATCCTTATAACTTATATTTTTTTGGTATAACTTGGAGGTATCTCATTCAATCTCCTCCGGTCACCTTACCCTCGGGGTTAGGGCTGGCAATACGGGCCAGCCCGCCCCGACCCGCCACTGGCCCGCCCAAAATGGGCTAGCCCGCCCCGGCCCGTTTTGACAAAAATGGGTTGAATTGAGCAACCCGGCCCGTTTTATGAGTGGGTTGGCGGGCTACGGGCCAGCCCGCCTAAAATAAAAAAATATAAAAATTAAATACAAAAAATTAAATTCTGCATAAAAACACATATTTTTTTTTGCATAAAAGCATATAAAAATTTGCATAAAATCCTAATGTGCTTATGAAACCAAGAAGATCAGTGTTTAATAATCTACATATAAATATGCATCTTTCAATCCAAAAATAATAATAAAAAATAAAATCATATCAAGGTAAAATAGAATAACAAAACAAGTAACAAAGTGTTGTATGAGCAGTCCACAACAATCGAAAAAGCCACTTGCATGCAGAGAAATCTAGGGCACGAAGTTACATTACAATTGGGTAACCTAAAAAAAAAAAAAAACGGGCTTGGCGGGCTAGCCCGCCCAATGGCGGGCCGAGCCCGGCGGGCTGGCGGGTTTGGCGGGCTGGTGGGTTGAAAAACTCAACCCAGCCCGCCCTGTTTGGTGGGCGGGACGGGCCAGCCCGACGGGCTCAGCCCATTTTGCCAGCCTACTCGGGGTACGACCCTGAAGACTAGCCCCTCATCGGAACAGATGGTGCATTGAGCTTCGCTACCGAATGAAGGATGAGACTAATCCCCCAACCGAGGAGGCTCATCCTCTAGCCCCAAAGATTTTCCAAGAATTTGCTTGAGGCAAAGTTTGAACCCCTGACTCAAGCAAACCCTTGGGAGCTCAGTTGCCAACAGAGGTACCCTTTATAATTTTATATTTAAGGATATATTATATTTACAAATCTTTTGTTTACAAATTCTTAAAAACTTTACTATGTATTCTCGGGAATGCATTCCTAACCGAGTCTATTCCTGAAAACATATAATTAAATTTGTAAGAGTTTGTAAATATTTTTTTTTTATAAATATAACATTTTCCTTATAATTTATTATAAATATTTGATTCAAGTGGTTGAGTACATAATCGATCTGATATATTGGGAGCTTAAATATATTTAAGGGAACCCACAATGGGCTAAGCCCAAATGGGTCGGGCCCATCAGAATTGAAATCCCTTGCTGGAGCACCTGGGGTCAAAACTTTGATGTAAGATATTATTTATTCATTTCACAAAGAAGATAAAATAGTTGAGCTGTCTGCAGAACACATGGCATTCACCTTCATTTGACTGGGATTTGTTGACTAATAACAAATACTGCATCTCTTTCTTCTTCGTCTGCAAGCTTTCTCCTTTCTCTTCTTTGTTCCTAAGCTTCGTTTATGGTATCAGAGCCTCAATCTTGGGGCCCTGATGCTCTCTTCATGCTCACATGGCTTCCGCAACTGATACCATCTCGTCTCCTTCTTCTCCCTCCTTTGCTTCCAAAGATTCAAGGTCTCCTATTTTCTTTAACACTCAACTGTCAGTGAAACTGACAAACAAGAACTTTCTTTTGTGGAAACAAATTGTTGAACCACCGATTATTGCTCATCAACTAGAGCACTTTCTTGTCAATCCTCTTGTTCCACTACGATTCTTGTCTGATGAAGATCGCTCAGCTGGAAAAATCAATCCTGCGTTTGTTGAGTGGGAGAAAACTGATAAAATGTTGCTCACTTGGCTTCAATCCACACTTTCAGAAGAAATTATCAACAAGATTCTTGGAGTTCGACAGTCTCATCAAGCCTGGGACAGGATTCATCGTTATTTTGATTCGGTGACCAAAGCTAAAGCTAATCAAGTAAGTTCTGAACTCAAAAATATCAAGAAAGGTGACAGAAGTATTGAAGAATACCTTGCTCGTGTAAAGGCACTTGGTGATACACTAATAGCAATAGGTGAACCGATTACTGATAAAGAGTTGGTTAGGACTGTTCTTGAAGGTCTACCTGAAGAATATGGACCTTTTATCACTTACTTCAGAGGCAGAGACTCAAGTTGTTTTGATGATCTAGAGTCTCAGATCTTGGCTCAAGAAGCCATGCTTACAAAGTTTCAGTCACATGCTTTAAATCTCAGTTCTGTCAACATGGCTCATAGTTCTCAGTTACCTGCTGCTCCACGCATCTCAGATCCACAAGGTCCTTCAGTTCAGAATTTCCATGACCAAAGTAATGCTACCAGAAACTTTGTTCAGCAGCCAATCCGTGGTGGTTGGCGTGGAGGAAGATATACCAGAAATTATATGAACAGAGGTGGCAGAAATTTTGCTGGTGGAAGACCTTCTGTAGCCTGTCAACTATGCAAGAAAGTGGGTCATGAAGCTACAAACTGCTGGTGGAGATACAGTACTAGTTCCACTTCTTCATCCACCTCTTTGCATCCTCAAATGAACTCTTCTACTTTTCCCATGAATTTTCCAGCAAACTTTCCTGCTGCAGCCAATTTAACAGTCTCTCCTTTGCCACCTAATCTG
This sequence comes from Gastrolobium villosum, assembly GCA_032173675.1. Classification (NCBI taxonomy): domain Eukaryota; kingdom Viridiplantae; phylum Streptophyta; class Magnoliopsida; order Fabales; family Fabaceae; genus Gastrolobium; species Gastrolobium villosum. The sequence continues at coordinate 78,886 of JAVKPL010005456.1, read as the reverse complement.
AGTTGGAATATGCAGCCTTCTTCCTCTGGTGCACTTCGGCATATGCAACAACCAACTGGCTTTCCCAATGTGCAACAGTCTAATGGTCATCTTTCTCATATGCCACAGTCACAAGCTGGTCACTCTCGAACCTTTCCTGGTTCCTCAGATGCATCCATGGCATTGGATTGGTATCCTGATTCTGGAGCTTCTCATCATGTAACTGCTAACCCAGCGAATCTGTCACAAAGCAATCACTATGATGGTCCTGAACAGATTTATGTTGGTAATGGACAAGGTTTGGCTATTTCCTCTGTTGGTTCTAGTAGTTTTAATTCTCCTTTTTCTCCACATACATCACTGCACCTACACAATCTTCTTCTGGTTCCTAAAATCACTAAAAATCTCCTAAGTGTCAGCCAATTTGCTAAGGATAACAATGTTTATTTTGAATTTCATTCCTCTCATTGTGTTGTCAAATCTCAGGAGTCTCAGGAGGTCTTACTTGAAGGCTTCCTTGGGCATGATGGTCTCTACAAGTTCAAAGGACTTTCAACTTCTCCTTCTGCTTTTTCTTCGGGACAGATCTCTTGTAGTTCTAAGTCCTGTAATTCCTTTTCTTGTAATAATGCTGTAGTTGCTGATGTATCTAGGAATTATACTCTCTGGCATTCCAGATTAGGACATCCTCATCTTGATTCCTTAAAAAGGATTCTTTCTCATTGTAATATCTCATTGGGCAATAAATTGGTTCCTGATGTTTGTTCAGCATGTTGCATGGGCAAGTCTCACAGATTGCCCTCTTTACCTTCTACTACTACATATTCTGAACCTTTTCAACTAGTGGTTAGTGATTTGTGGGGACCTGCTCCCATTCCATCATCTCAAGGTTTTATGTATTATATAACCTTTGTGGATGTTGCAACACGTTTTACTTGGATTTATTTTCTCAAACAAAAGTCAGAGTCTCTACTTGTTTTTAAAAATTTTCACTCTCTCATCTCCACACAATTCAATCAAGTCATTAAATCGGTTCAAACTGATTGGGGTGGGGAATTTAGGCCTTTTACAAAGTTTTTAACTGAATTAGGAGTCAATCATCGCTTAATCTGTCCTCATACTCATCATCAAAATGGGTTGGTTGAGAGAAAACATAGACATATAGTTGACATGGGTCTCACTCTTCTTGCACATGCTTCACTTCCTTTGAAATACTGGGATCATGCCTTCCTTACAGCAGTGTACTTGATCAACAGACTCCCCACTGCAGCTTTACAGTTTCAAATTCCTTACTTTATGCTTCATAAATCTCTCCCTGACTTCCACTTCCTTAGAACATTTGGTTGTTCTTGCTTTCCACTTCTTCGACCCTATCACAAGCACAAATTTGATTTTAGATCTCATGAGTGTGTTTTTCTAGGTTACTCTCCAAGTCATAAAGGTTACAAATGCCTTAGTCCTAATGGCAAAATTTACATTTCTAAAGATGTTATCTTTGATGAGTTCAAGTTTCCCTTTCCCACTCTATTTTCCTCATCTCCCTCTACTGTTTCTAGTTCCCTAAATGAAACTTCTTATTCAAGTTCTATTCTGCCTCAACATTTTCTATCCACTCCCTCACCAAACTCCTCACAACTTTCACAACTACCTCCTCCTTTGCCTACTTCATCTTCTCATTTGCTGCCTCAGCCAAGTCCCCATCACCTTTTTCCCCTTTCTTCCAATTTCTCTTCACCTACTGCTATACCTTCTAGTCCTTGTCATCCTCTTGAGTCACGGATTTCTTCTTCACCTGCTCCTTCTCAGTCTATTTTACCTACTCCTTCCCCTTTATCTGCTACACCCTCCGTCTCACAGATACCTTTACCTACTTCTGTTGCATCTTCTGTCTCTCACTCTCCTTTACCACATTCTGACTCTGCTGCAGTCACTTTCCCTCAGTCTGCTTCTCCTTTTTCTTCTTTGCCATCTAATCCACATCTTTCTCATCTTGGTTCTTCTCCTGGACCAGCAGTTAATACATCCTTAGATACATCAGCTTCTACTCATTCTTCTCCCTCTTTCTCCTCAGACAATACCACTCGGTTAGTCCCTTTATCACATGTTTATGATTCTTCTCCTGTTGTTTCAAAGTTGTCCACTTCTAGTTTTGAGTCTCCCTTGTCTGTATCTTCCTCTTCTTGTGCTCCCTCCTCTGGGTCTGATTACTGTCCTTCTAAGTCCCTTAAGGCTTCTTCTCCCACACACACCATTCTCACTAGATCCAAAGGGGTTGTACCTTCCTTGTTTACTGCTCACGTAGAGCCTACTACTGTCAAAGAAGCTCTTTCAGTTCCAGAATGGGTTCAAGCTATGAATCATGAATACAATGCACTTATTGCAAATGGCACTTGGTCTCTTGTGCATCTTCCTGCCTCCAGAACATCTATTGGCTGCAAATGGGTGTTTAGGATCAAGGAAAATCCTGATGGCTCTATCAACAAGTACAAGGCTAGGCTTGTAGCTAAAGGGTTTCATCAACAACCTGGGTTTGACTACAATGAGACTTTTTCCCCAGTAGTTAAACCCATTACTGTTCGCATCATCCTTACCTTAGCACTCTCTCATGGCTGGCCTTTGAAGCAACTTGATGTTAACAATGCTTTTCTCAATGGTGAGCTTTTGGAAGAAGTCTATATGACTCAACCTCCTGGTTATGAAGCTACTGATAAGTCTTTGGTGTGTAGACTAAACAAAGCTATCTATGGTCTCAAACAAGCTCCTAGAGCTTGGTTTGAAAAATTTCAGTCTGCTTTACATCAACTTGGGTTTATTTCTAGCAAGTGTGACCCCTCTCTTTTTCTACTGCGAACAAATGGTCACTGCATCTATATCTTGGTCTATGTTGATGACATAATCATAACAGGTTCCAACCCTGCTCTAATCCAGCAACTGACTGATCAGTTACACTCAAAATTTGCTCTCAAGCAACTTGGCAACTTGGACTATTTCCTTGGCATAGAAGTCAAGAGTATCTCCAATGGTAGGCTTTTCTTGTCTCAGTCAAAATATATTCTGGATGTGTTGCACAAGGCTGGTATGACTAACTCAAAAGGAATCTCAACTCCTATGCCTAGTGGCTGCAAGCTTAGCAAATATGGTGCCAACTATGTGCCTGATCCCTCTCTCTACAGGTCCATTGTGGGAGCCTTGCAATATGCCACTCTCACTAGACCTGAGATTGCTTTTAGTGTTAACAAAGTGTGTCAGTTTCTCTCTCAACCTCTGGAAGATCATTGGAAAATTGTTAAGAGAATTCTCAGATATCTTAAAGGCACTCTCTCTTTTGGTCTCTTGTTCCATCCTCCTCCAAAGCTGCAACCTCTTTCTCTTGTGGCTTTCTGTGATGCTGACTGGGGTGCTGACCCTGATGACAGGAGATCAACCTCTGGCTCTTGTGTGTTCTTAGGCTCTAATCCTATTTCTTGGTGGGCAAAGAAGCAGACCTTAGTAGCTCGTTCTAGTGCTGAGGCTGAGTATCGAAGCCTAGCACATACTGCTGCTGAAATCCTTTGGGTGCAGTCCTTGTTGAAAGAATTACAAGTTTCTATCAAGACTCCAGTCATTTACTGTGACAATCAAAGTACTGTTGCTCTTGCTCACAACCCTGTACTTCACTCAAGGACTAAACACATGGAACTTGATGTTTTCTTTGTCAGAGAAAAGGTGCTTGCAAAATCTCTCATTGTTCAACATATCCCTGGGTCCTTACAAGTTGCAGACACTTTCACTAAGCCTTTGTCTGTTGCTCGCTTCAGTGAACTTAGGGACAAGCTTAAAGTCTTTGATCGAGCACAATTGCTTCATCCTCCTTGAGCTTGTCGAGCAACTGCCAGATATCAAGTCTGAATCTTTGATCTTTCCCCCTTGAGCTTAAGGGGCGAGTATTAGAGTAAAACAGTAACTATAGCCTGTTGAAAGTGGTTCAACCACTTTCCTGATCGGATGGGATTTGTTACTGCTGTTATAACAGCTTTCCTTTGTGATGTAACTTTCCCTCTCTTTGTAACCGCCACTTTCTGTTGTAACTATTTTATTATTTCTGTTGTAATCAGTTCGCTTGGCTCGATGCAAGCTTGATGGGCTCTCTGCTCTAAGTTGTACTATATAGATCTTGTGTGATCTATTTCTGTTGACTAATAACAAATACTGCATCTCTTTCTTCTTCGTCTGCAAGCTTTCTCCTTTCTCTTCTTTGTTCCTAAGCTTCGTTTAGGATTCAACAAAAAAAAAAAAACGACTTTACAGGTAAAGGGTGGCTCAATTAGTCTCTTATTCTTGTCCTGCTCAAGACTTTGAAGTCTTCCCTTAACCCTTCTTTACTCCTATTTCCTCCTTTAATGTCTCTCTAAATTACCTTGTTCTTCACTCTTCTCCATTCCAATGTCAATCACCATGAACATTATCATTTCCTCTCAGTTTTTCCTCCTTTCACTTCTTTCCATTTGCTTCACATTGCTTGCTTTTGGAGCCACCAATTTGCCACAGGATGAAGGTATGATAAGATACATATATCTCATACATGAATAAAAATGTTGCATAAGTGATCACATTTCTTATAGCTGTTTATTTTGTGTATATTTTAGTGCAAGCGCTGAAAGATATAGGTAAAACACTTGGTAAGAAGGATTGGGACTTCAACATAGATCCGTGCAGCTGGAGCATGACAGAGACCATGATATATGGGGAAGAAAAAAAGGTCTCTTGCAATTGCTCTATGCTCAATGACAACTTCTGCCATGTTGTTAAAATGTATGTCTCTCTTTCCCTTGGGTGTCTTAAAAATTTCAAATTATGATTTCTTCATACTTGAATTGTCTAGGCTGTTTTACCTCTTTTTGGAATTTTTAATGGGTCAATTTTCATAATTGGTATCGGTGAAGACTTATTTTTCAGTGGGGGATTTGAGTTCCATGCCCCAGCTTACGCGGAACACTTTTTATTTTATTTTTAAATTTTTTTTAAATAAGTTTCATATTGGAAAATAAAATTTTATTGATCCAATCATGAAAATTAACCTATTAAAAACTTCAAAGAGGTCAAATAGCCCCCAACAGTTTATCACGTAAGATTTCGCTGTTTGTTCGTTCTCGGATTCATATTTGCTACTTGAGTCAACCCTAGTCAATTTTATTCATTTCATATTGCATTCTTTTTTTATTCTTTTCATTTGATAACATTTTTTTTTTTTTAATATAATATCAGGCGGTTGGTTTGGTGGTGCACAAACATGCTATGTTCCACCCAATAAGGCAAGCCCAGTTATAGAAGCAGTGCCCAGCCGAACAGGCAGGAGATTTGGGCCCAAGAAGGCCAAGAAGAAGCCCATACATATTCTGGATTATCAATTTTAATGGGCTAAGAGATCAGTGCATCAGAGTAGTGGCCCTATAGGAATTTCTACTAATTTCCAATTTCATTAATCTTTTGAATTTCAGTTGTCGGTCTGTTTTTTTTTTGGTATAACGACCTTAATTAGCTTTTTGAGTTGAGTATCAACTTCAACTCTTTGAACTGGCAGTTGATTATGAGATTAATTCTGAGTCGGGTTTAATTACATTTAAATCTCCTCGTCCCTCTCCACATATATACTTGGTAGGAATCGAATTCAAATTCTCTCTCTGCTATACTCAATACTGAGTTATACCCATCGGGTAAAGTGACATCCTTTATTATAATAATAAAGAGAAATATAACTCGGTAATAAATTAGAATGACAAAAATACATTTCTCTTCATCTCACAACGATATCGTTTTTGGGTCATAGGAGATAAGTTATTTTTCGTGTCTGGAGAAACTGTTAAACCCATATTATTATTATTAATGTTTAATTTTTTTTATATCATTGTTCAACAGTTAAATTTTGACTCTTTCATTATCTATGCATAATTAAAAGAGACCGGTACAATAAACATAAATTACCAACTAAATAAATGCTTATCTTATTACATTTTTTCTAATTATTTTCAATTTTTCATGGAAAATAAACTGACAGAGTTCTGAAATTTGTTTTTGTGTAGAGTGGAAAGTGTTGAAAGCGCAGCAAAACACAAGAAACAACATCAATCACTTAATGTAGTTACTTTATTTGTTTTTGTGTTCAGACATCATCAATCACTCTTCATGGTCTCCATATGGAAAGAGTCATAACTAAGCACGCGGCTTTCCTTTATGAAGAATTGGCCAACGGTTCTTCAATTCTTACCCTTGCCATCGAGTTTGTTTGTATCATCTTTTTCTTAATCTAAAAGCTAATTGTAAACTAAAATTATAAAAAAAAAAACTAAACATTATTTGATAATTATATAAAAAATTTAACTTAAGAATTATTTAAAAGTACATCTTTCAAGAAAAATATTTCTCTCTATTTTATAACTCTTTATTTAAAAAAAATACACAATTCAAGAAAAATATATAACAACTTAAAAAAAAAAAATTTCATTATAATTTTTTTTTTCAAAACTTGTTTACGTTAACTTAGTTTCTAATTAAAAAAAAGGAACGTACTATATAGATTTGATTATAGCAAGAAGAGAGATAAAAAAATAATTATATATATATATATATATATATATATATTAATCCCTTGTCATTTTAGTTTTTGCATTTAAGTACTCTAGACAAAAAAAAAAAAATCAATTCAATTTTAAAAAGAGTAATACTACACAACCTTTTTTCTTTTACATAATTCAGTCAAAATTTACTAAAATTCAAATGATAAGTCAAAATGATGAATATTTAGTATTTTTGTATCCTCTCTCCACTATAAAACGAAGAGGAGAAAGAAAATGAGAATACCGTAAATGAGAAAGAAAGTAAAAAATAATAAAAATACAATAATTTCACTTAAAATACACAAATGACAAACACTTTTTCCAAAAATTATTAAAAAAAAAAACTTAAATTTGTAGGGATAGAGAGGATTTATGCATTTTTTTATTCTTAAATCTATTAAAAGAATGTTCGGTTCTTAAATTATTTCGAAAAAAATATAGCATGGTTGGATTTGATTTTCGGTATTGTTTGATTCATTTAACTTTTTTATACTACATGTGATGAGTATGATTCAATTCAATTTAGATTTTTAACCCGAACTAAACCGGTAAAGCGAATTGATTTGGTTTCAAAAAAATATTTAACTTTTTGAGCTGATTCCAATATAATATTCAATTCATAAATCAATTTTAAAAAAATATAATTCTTTTAATGTAATTCAATTCATAAATTGGTGCATAGCTATGTCTGCAATAAAGCTCCCAATGAGTTAAGTGACAAAACTACTCTTCTTTTTGACGTTACCCTACTACTCCATCTATATGTCTTCCTATTCCTATATATTAATTACTCTCTGATACTTTTCAGTTCCTACATGGAGAAGCCTTCAGCGTTGCGCCAATGTTTGGTAGGTGGTGTTATAATAGATACCTAGGCAACTTCTATTGATATTTCAATTTGGCCGGTACAACACTTCAAAAAAATTAATTAGGAAAATCCATTGTCAGAATATCTTGATTTGTTTGTAAATTTCATGAAAAATAGTATTCCAAAAACCCAAATGAGAGGTGATATTTTGAACCCAAATGAGAGGTGGTATTTTGAACTTTATTGGGGAAAGAAAAAAAAATGTTGAAATGATGACAAAATTGACCCTAGTATGTTCTCTCTATCTCTTTCTTATGCAGAGATTGTTTATTTTTGTAATTTTAACCCATTTTCCCATTAATATTTTACCTTCAATCAAACATAGACTTAGAAAACTTTAATCAATTTTTTCAGTAATATTTTATCTTACCAAACAACTTATTTTCAATTTTACTATCAAACTTACTTTTTTCCGATTTCCCCATTAATTGTATTTACCTAATAATTTTTTTTTCTCTTCTACCAAATGCCCCCTAAAACTTTTTCACCTCACTTTAGGTTTTAGAGTTAGCACAGCACATGCTTGATATAAATAATAACATTTTTTAAAAGGAAAAATTTCAAAATTCCCTCTACAAATTTCCTTAAAATCACTTAATCTCCTCCCATAAATTTTTAATCATTTACTCCCTACTTAAAATTTCTTTATCATTTACCCCCTATTATACGATCAACAAATCTGACTTTATAAATTTATTTAGAGCCGCATTTTATTTTGCTTGCACATCAATTAAAAAACTTTACGTTCTGTGCTTCATATATGCCTTGTTTTTCTCCTAATCATATGACATTACCAAGCAAACATGCCGAATGTGCTATTTCGTTGTTTTCTGTGTCGTTGAGAGTAGGTGGAGGATTCAATCATTGATTTACATTAATATAGTGAGTTTGTCTAAAACTGCATTTGTGAGGAAATTATGTTTTTCTTTTTTCTATTAAGGGTGATTTTGATATCTTTTACAAAATTTAACTCTTGTTAACAAAATTTTGGATGGAAAATCAATTTAGGGGGTAAGTCATAAAAAGATTTTAAGCAGGGGGATAAATGATTAAAAATTTAGGGGAGGAAGTTAAGTGATTTTGAGAAAATTTGTAGGAGGTTTTTCAAGTTTTCCCTTTTTAAAACACAGAAGATTATATATAGTACTAACTTGTGCTAGTGGGCTAGGTTCATTCTGAATTCACCAACCAGTTCAATTTCTGCCAGTAAAAATCATGTAATTAAGAATATGTTATCATTACTATTTCCATGCATTCCCCAAGATTATTGGTTAACTTTTATATGCTATTGTATGCAGGAATGAAAGAGTTATGATATTCTAACTACCAAAAAATCTTACTACTAACTTACTACCCATCACATTACCATTGGATCAAAGAGAGAGAATGTTAAAAAGTTTTTGAAGAGAGAGAAAATGTTAATCTAATGGTGATTAGATAGGTAATAAGTTGGTACTGGAAAATTTTGATAGTGAGAATATCCCTCCTCGGAATGAAATAGCTGTGGCATGAAGATTTTAGTACAAGTGGAGAGTGCTGAAAGCGCAGAAAAACATAAGAAACAACATCAATCACTTTGTAACGAACCAATTCAACCCAAAAGCTTAAGCTGTCGGGTGAGGCTACATTAATGGTTTTATATATCTCAACACGCCCCCTCACACGAGAGCCTACTGGGCTTGAAGGGTGGACAATGCACAGGCCCACCTACCTGTGCGAACAAAGAAATTCCACTTGAAAGAAAGTGGGGGCAGCGAGGATCGAACCCGGGACATGAGGCTCTGATACCATGTAACGAACCAATTCAACCCAAAAGCTTAAGCTGTCGGGTGAGGCTACATTAATGGTTTTATATATCTCAACACACTTAATGTAGTTACTTTATTTTTTTTTTGTGTTCAGACATCATCAATCACTTTTCATGGTCTCCATATGGAAAGAGTCATAACTAAGCACGCGGCTTTCCTTTGTGAAGAATCGGTCAACGGTTTTTCAATTCTTACCCTTGCCACCGAATTTGTTTGTATCATCTCTTTCTTAATCTAAAATCTAATTGTAAACTAAAATTATAATAAAAAAAAAAAACTAAACATTATTTGATAATTATATAAAAAATTTAACTTAAGAATTATTTAAAAGTACATCTTTCAAGAAAAATATTTCTCTCTATTTTTATAACTATTCATTTAAAAAAAATACACAATTCAAGAAAAATATATAACAACTTAAAAAAAAAAGAATTTTTCATTATAATTATTTTTTTCAAAACTTGTTTTCGTTAAACTTTTATTACCATTATTTCATGTTTTATTCCCAGTGGGAGTCTCAGAATATGTGTCATAGGAATATTTATCAGTATTAATAATTTCATGTTTCATTACCATTATAAACTTTTATTAGCACCAGTCATTTACAATGATCATAGTGAAAGAAGAGTGCTTATGCAGATAATCTAATTCTCACATTTTTTATCTTGTATGTTTAGATTGGCAGATCAAAGTGGAATGGAAACGTTGGGATCTCGGGTCTTGATCTCAGAGTTGATGACCCCCTCTCCAATGTTGGGCGCCCTTCCTTCTCCATTCAGATAAATAGCGGCATTGAGTTTTGATAGCTTTCAAGTGTTTGGCACCATTTGTTCTATATTTTGAATGGGAAATGTACATAGGTTTGGTTCCTTGACACATACTTGCTGGAAAAAGAAAACAAGAAAAAGAGCTTTATGTGAATAGAAGATCTTGTCTTGGTACTATATTAGCTTGTCAATTTCTATGGCTTGGCTCAAATCATTTGTACTTGAGCTTTCAATTATTTTGCAAGCTTAATTTATGAAGTGGGATTCAAATTGAGTTGTGGAGAGTAGTGCTAATTGTTATTTTTCCTTATATTAGCATCAGTATTCATGTTCAAAGAAGGATCTTCCCTTTGTAAGAGAACTTAAGTTCAACTTCTCTAGCAATTTTAGACATGAAAGGGGAGAATGAGTTGTGTATTGCACCTATCTTTCTTCTGCTCAAGTTAAATCAAAATTCCCCGATGTAAAACGACCTGCATTTTAGGGTGTTTTATTAGGTCTAGTTTATATTGTTATTTTGATGTAGCCTTGCCATCACCATGGATATCATTTAATGCCTAAGAAAGCTTTTAAAACTGAAATTCAATACCATCATTGTAAGATTAATACATAAAATGCCTTTAAACCTCAATACATAGCTATGCAAAATCTTCCATACATATTGAAACCTAATGCTTGACTTCCACACTCCATATCTCTATACGTATACTGTTACGTTGAATTGTTACTGTTAATATCCTTAGCAAAAGGATTTGAAGTTAACTTGAGTTCACCTCCCTAAATTACAAATTACACGTCTCATTCGAACCTCCAAGAAGATGATCGGATGAAGAATAATATCTACTCTGCTCTATGCTATCTTGTCTGTATACAGAAGAAACGTCTTGTGATATCTCAAAGGCTTCAAAGCTTGGATCTTGTGTACTCTCTTCAACAATTGTGTCTTGTGTACTATCTTCAACAATTGCGTCTTGAGTAGTGACATTGCGTCTTATCATTGGTGCTTGAATTGGAGTTCTTCCTTCAAGCATGCTCACCACAGATGACATGGGTGGTCTAAGAGGGGGAGATTGACTAGTGCACAAGAGTGCCAACTTCAGCATTCTCATGACCTCTTCTGGGGGATAGCCTGAATCAAGACTTGGATCCACCAATTCCAAAAAATTTCCTTGCTCTTGGAGAACATAAGCCTTCAATTTGCATTCAAAATATAGTATTAGAAATTCAACCAAACCATAGCTATATCAAGAAACAAGAGGGGAAAGCATAGAAAAAGATAAGAGAAGTAGAGTAATGTCTCTTTTTATTTAAAGATCACTACCCATGAAACCCCAACTCGTGAGGATAAGAGTGAGAGGAATTCTTATACGCAATCTTACCCTTGCATATTTGCAAATAGACTATTTCCTGAATTTGAATGTGACATTTCAATCAATTTTACCCTGCTCCTTTTATTTAATAATTCTCGTATGATTTGGAAAATGCTTTATTATTATTGAGATAAATGAGATAAAGAATTGGGTATACATGGCAAAAGTATTTTGATTTTTGAAGATATTGAACTCAATAAATTTGTGAGGATAACGGGGTAATTTGGGTATTATGCATTGCCACAAAATGAAAAAGCCACACCAGTGTAACTTACCCAATCCAGAAGATAAACAGACTCCTCCCTTGGCCTGTAACTTGTGTTGCTTTTTCCACTAGCAATCTCTAAAGCTACAACCCCAAAGCTATAGACATCTGCTTTGTCAGTCAAGCAACCCCGCATAGCATACTCAGGAGCCATGTAACCACTGAGAAGAAAACATTTAGTACCCTTGTGTAAGTGATTTCACAAAACAAAATGAAACATACGTAATTATAGGATTATTTAAATGACGATAACAGCAAGCAATAGACAAATTGTGGATAACAGTACAAGCCAACTAAAATATGAATAAAGTCTAAGATTCAAACTTAAAATTTTGTGGCATAATACTTACAATGTCCCAGCTATTCGAGTGCTGATATGTGTATTCTCTTCTTCATCAAGCTTGGCTAAACCAAAGTCAGAGATCTTGGCATTCAGATGCTTATCAAGCAAGACATTGGTTGCCTTAATATCTCTATGTACTATTTTCAACCTTGATTCTCCATGAAGATAAGCTAATCCCTTAGCTATCCCTACACATATATTCATTCTTGTAGGCCAGTTCAAGTGCATTCTTTGATCTTGTTTACCTATACGAGATGAGTTTTTCAGTTAGAGCTTAACTTAGTAGAGAACATACATACACAACCACAAGTTGTTCAAGAGGCATTTACCAAAAAGTGCACGAGCAAGACTGTTGTTCTCCATGTATTCATATATTAGCAACAACTGGTTTCCTTCAACGCAACAACCATAAAGCTTCACAAGATTTGGATGCTGCAAAGCATATATCATGCCTATTTCATTAACAAATTCACGGTTCCCTTGCTTTGATTTGGAGGAGAGTTGCTTGACAGCAATCACAACACCATCTGGCAGTACACCCTGTGAATAGGCAATAAATTCATTATCATGTTTTCATATACAAAAGTATTATGGTCAAATGATTTCCCCCAATGTTTCAAAACTTTATACTAATCGAAGTTACCTTGTATACTGGCCCAAAGCGTCCTTCACCTATCTTGTTTGCTGGGTCAAAGTTATTGGTAGCAGCTATAATTTGTCTCAAACTGAAATAGCCCGTTTTCAAATCTAGAAGTTCTGCAATAAGGTAGGCAAAAAGTACAAACAAAAAGAAAGAAATGAGAGACTTATAAAGAGATAATAATAGCATCTATGATAAACCAATTCTGCATTTTCTGTTTACTTAAAATTAACACTATTTTGAATATTTGGAGTAAATTTTGTCTTAAAACAATCTAATATTAGTATATACATAAAAGTCATGTACTATTCTATATTATAGATTATAATTAGATTTATATTCATCATGCTCTACTACTAACCAATCTAAACCTTGTATCAGCAAAAACCAAATCATAAGTGCAACAACTACCTAATTTATTTTGGACTTTAATCTTACCTTTGTTTGTTGGATCTTTCCTTCCTAGGAAACTCATCTTCCAAAGGGAAAAGAGTATCAGTAGGACAAGCACGCATGATGCAGCAACAATTCCAACAATGGCTCCAGTAGACAATCCCTTCGAAGGAATTTTAAAATCTACAACAAAGTAGAAATGCTTATAGAATTTGAAATAACAAGGTATTTGATAGAAAGAGAGGAAATTAATAATATGAAAACTACTTACTTGGGGTCACAGTTATAGCAGATATAAGAGGTCCATATACACCTCTCACAGGAATGGCATTAGTTCCTTTCCCTTCCCAAGACAAGTGGACTTCCAAGGTACTATCATTCACGTCAACATTAAAATCTATAGTTTTTTCCTTACCAGCTCCACCAGCTTCTTTCACAATGTTGAAATCTTTCAGATATTTAAAACCCTGTCAATATCCAACATTGAAAATATCTACCTTTAGAGCTTTTGTTTTATTGAAAAACCAGATACAAATTTGTATAAAATTTTATAAGAAACTAAATAAATAAATGTAACAAATTGTTTGCTTCATTACTCACTTGGATTGAAACATCAAATATACGCCTTCCAAGGCTGCTAAAAGTCTGGTCATCAGAAAACATTAGCTCAGCAAAATGAAGCTTCACATTGTAATTCCCCTTTAGCATGCAAAGGCCATAGTAATTAAGAGAAAGAGGGGCAGTGCGGGCTGTTTGTAAGTATCTTGCACCACTAATATTCAAAGAAAACTGATTGGTTGCTAAATGGTTAACTTTATCATTTCCTAGTTGTACTCCTGTGCTGCTATAAGCCCATTTGCCATTATTACTAGGAATAAATTCCGAAATTCCATGAAAATTTTGGTCAGCTTCATATTCATTGCCATCAAACTCAACTGCAGGTCCTCCACAGTTTATGAACAGTGAATGATCTGAAGAGACATAGAGAAAAATGAATAATTTATTAAGAAAAACAAATCAGCTTAACAAAAAGAGCAGAAAAAGAAAGTGTTGTGGACCGGACCAAGGCCCCATCTCATACGTGGCCCAACCCAAGCAAATCCATGGGTAGCATTATATAAGGGAGGTAAGAAACATAAGCAAGGTACACACAAAAACCCTACTCATTTCAATATCACATGCACACACCCCAAAGGCGAAAGCCATCATACTGTGTCAGTGATCCGTGATCCCACTAGATACCTAATTCATAGGTATCCAGAGAGAAACACCTGAATCCTAGATCAATCATCCAACCCAGATTGGACACATCTGCCACAGGCAGAACATTGGCGCCGTCTGTGGGGATCGAACCCTACTTTCCACAAAAATACACCATAAAAGGAGATGGTGAGGACCACTAGAAGTGGTTTTCGTCAACCATTGACGTCAAATCCTGGGCATGAACATGAGGCAATAGATCACGATCATCGCGCTCAACCGATCCATCAGGGTAATCAAGTACCACTAATCCCAGATCCGGACGCTGTGCATGTCAGTGAAGTGCATTCCGACTCGGCATCGACTCCGGCCGTCAACCCAGACGCGCCGTACGTACAAGGATTGCAACCCATTGAGGGTCCCGATCCACGAGGTCCGCACCTGGCCATGGACGCTCTACTTCGCAGGATGGAAGAATGGGAGCGCCAGAGTGAGCTGCAACGACAGGCGGATGCAGAACAGATCCGAGAGTTGGAGGCCCGGATACGACAAATGACCAGTCCGGATCCTGTACGAGCTGTCACACGCGTCGTTACAGATCTGCGATATTCAAGCCCTCCACCAGCAGATCGGCGAACCTCGGGTTCTACACAAGCCGGTCTACGGAACGCGAATCCAGTACCAGCAACTCGCGCTCCGAGATCTAACCAACTCGGGCCGCGCCGCGAAGGTCAGGGAAACCCGGCCCGTGATCAGCCACCTCGGCATGAGGACATGCAGGATATGCCGGCAGAAATCCATGCGGCTGGATATCAACCCCGGAGTCTTGCACCCGGGATCCGAAACCCGGATGATGTCGCAGGCGTATACCGACGAAAGTACAATAGAGGGTTGTACAATGATAGCCCGTTCTCGAATGAAATCGTGGAAGCTCCATATCCAGACAATTTAAATCTGTCCGAATTGGTCAAATACGATGGCACACAAGATCCTCAGGTCCATTTGGATGCATTTGACACGGCTATGTACATCAAAGGTATAGAGGAACCCCTGATTACTAGACTTTTTGCAACAACACTAACGGGGGCGGCACAAGCATGGTTTTCCTCATTGCCCGCTGGATCTATCCGATCCTTTGAGGAATTCGGTGGACGATTTTTGCTCAATTTTGCCACCAGCAAAAAACAGCCAAAGTCAGAATTTGCATTAGGAAAGATTAAACAGCAACATGGTGAAACACTGCAGAGATACCTTGATCGCTTCAAGTTAGCCGCCTTGCAAGTGCCAGGATTATCAGAAAATGTTCATTTACATCTGGTGATCGTTGGACTTCATGGAACCTCTAG
This sequence comes from Gastrolobium villosum, assembly GCA_032173675.1. Classification (NCBI taxonomy): domain Eukaryota; kingdom Viridiplantae; phylum Streptophyta; class Magnoliopsida; order Fabales; family Fabaceae; genus Gastrolobium; species Gastrolobium villosum. The sequence goes on along the minus strand of JAVKPL010005456.1, from coordinate 63,314 downwards.
ACTTGCCAAGTCGATATATAAAGAACCACCACGGACCTTAGTGGAATTTAACACACGTTCTAAAAAGTACTTGGAGCTCGAACAAATGGAACTGGAAAATGTTGACCAAAAGCATCATCCTGGTTAAATAATGCGATAAGGGGACGCCCTCGCACATTTTCCTGATTAAATAATGCCATAGCTCGGAACATACAAACAGGATATTGCAAATAAACAGGTATAATGCTAAAGCTAACGCAATTAAGAAATCCAAATATATTAGCAAAAGCAAAGTTTATACAACATCCAGCCGGCATTCCGGCCTTTCTTTCTACAAACTAAGGGGTATCTCACCTAAAAACCGCTTGAATGTCGGTGTCGAATTGCCGGTTTGCAGCTTCAATTTCTGGATTCAGCATAGCATTGCCATCATCTGCTGCATTCGGCTCCTCAGCAGAAGGGAAAAACATGCCACCGCTAACATAACCAAAGCAGTCCAGCTGATCCAAGTTCAGGGGCATTCCAGGATTGAAGTACTTTATTTGGTTCACAGCGTTGTTAAAGGCAGAACCGGCAGCCTTTTCAAGTGCAGACTGACTTCGATCGTAATCAGTCTGCAGCTCTTCACGCTCAGTCTTCAACTGATCCACCTGTGAAGCTAGTTCTTTATTCTTTGCCTCGAACTCGGACAGCGCGGATAGCCTATCCTTGATAAAGTCAATCAATATTTCCTTTCCGCCTTCCAGACCGAAGGAATCCGACACCGACTTCAGGTCGGCCTGAGATTGCTGCAAAGACAATTTTAGCTCGGCAGCTTCGGATGTCAGTATCCGGTTCTCTTGCTTCATCTTGTCAAGGTCGTTTTGCAGTACAATCTTGTCATTCCTTAAGGTGTCCTTCTCAGCTAACACCTCAGTGTGTTTCTCCAACATTAGAGAGTAAGGTTTCATTAAGGAAGCCGCCTTGTACAAATACAACTCGGCTTTCTGCAGTTCTTCGGCCTCGGTTTTGGATGGATAGGGGGAATCATAGAAAGCAGGAGGGGGACGAGTCACCCCGCGCAGCTCGGTTGTCACTCCCATCTCCCACAGAGATCCCCTCCTTAGTCCAGCAGGAAGGGGGGAAGGCGATGGACTACCTCTTTCGACGGACACCACGGCCCGTGTCATGCCACCACCTCCAACCACGGGGGGAGTTTCTTCTGGCTCTCCATCCAGCCAGCTCTCGCCATCATGCGTCAAGTCCAGAATGGATATGCCACGGTGAGCATCCGGATTAGATGATCCGGCCCCCAAAGAAGGATTGGCAACTTTTTGCTTTTTGGCCGCAGGTGGAGGACGGGCGACGCCTTTACCACGGCGAGTTAGCACATACTCCGGCACATCATCCGAGACGGGGTTCATTTTTAAACCTACAAAATAAAGAAATGAATATGGTCATCAACAAAAAACCAACAGCACGAAATAATAGCAATGAAAATATTGGAAGGCATACTGGGTTGGTCGCTTGTGGCACAAGATTTAGCAACCAAGGAAGCAGCACTCATATGCCCCTGGGCACGGATGTGGGCTAACAAGGTATTAGCATTGGTCTTCTCCTCGGCAGATAACCCAAGTTTGTAATCAGCCGACGTACGGAGATAGTGCTCATGCGACCAATACAATGGGAATTTTCCCTCATCATCATCTCCCACAAACCAGGGTCTCTCACCAACCTCGGCTACGACTTTAAAGTACGAGTCTTTAAAATTTTTGAAGGAGTCACTGTAAACAGAAAACAGTCTACTCGAAGGTTTGCTAATACGACCCCAGATGCTGGCCCAACCTTTTAACTTGGGGGGTTCAGAACCGGAGCGTGGGGTATATATGTTAAAAAAATACATAAACAAAGCAACAGAGCAATTTACAGACAGGGATAAACAAAGTTGTTCAAAGGCGACAATGTACGCCCAGCCATTAGGATGGATTTGGGTTGGAACTAATAAGAAGTGGTTTAAAAGGCATATTATGAAGGGAGAGAAGGGGAAGCGAATGCCAATCTTTGTGATCAGATCCCGGTAGAAAAAGAAAAAAGGAAGCTCCTGCGGGTTTCGTCCTGAGCACACTGGCTCATCCTCTGTCGGGCAGAAGGTGTTAAAACCCACTGGGTTGCCAATTGGTAACCCGGATATCTCTTCGGTGGTCATGGAGGACCTGAAGCTGAGGACCTCCTGCGTAACCATGGAAATTGTCTCCGTAGGCCGACACTCACAGGGGGAGAACCCTCTTCGGCTGGTACAACCCCGGCCTCTAGTTCCTGGTTGGAAGAAGTTGTCTCCATGTTGATTTCTGTAGAAGCGGACTCCATAAGAACCTAGAACAGCAAAATGGGTAGATTAAATAACAAGAGCAGCAAATAGCACGCACCTGAGTTAAATAAACTACAGTGTGAGGAGCTTGACGAACTGTTTGAGGAGGTCATTGGAATAGGGTTTTAAGCCCGGGGTCATGAGAACAACTGCCCAGGACTAGATTTGCCATGAAATCGTTGCCATTTCCAATAAATTGTGCACTGAGATATACAGATGGATGGAACAGGTAGCACGGGCTGAACAGAGGACTGGTTTAAAGTATTATCACCTCTACTGCCAGTAGCAGAGGGGGAATGAGGGATATGTCTCCTATCCGAGACACGATTGGTGCTTACGGACAAATAATCCGCGACACGGTTAGAATTCCGGGATCGACCTCGGCCAGTGGGCCGGAATCGCCCGCGACCGGAAGGTCGGGATCTCACTGGTGGACGACGTCCAGAACCAGGGGTTGGGGGACGACGTCCGGAGCCAGAAGTCAGTGGACGACGTCCTAGACCAGGAAGGAAGCTGTGGTTTCGACTCGTCTCCTCCTCAATAGCTCTAGCCTCTTCCTCTGCCAGAATCTCATCACTCCGGCCAAATATGCGAGGACAAGTGGCCCTCCTATATCCGTATGAATTTCCCTCATCCATACTAGGGATTTTTCCAAACAAGAATGGTAAATATAACTAAACAGCCAACAATGATAGAAAACACAAGTAGCAAAACAGAAAGCACAAGGGACGAGTAAAAAACTTGCGCCAAATAAGAAGAATTGTGGGGACAGAAATGCAAGTGGCGACAATGATAGACAACTATGCGTTCAGTTTGAAAAATACTGTGAGCAAGGAAATGCAAGAAGAAGAGAATAAGAAACCATACCTGCGGGGTAGTTAACACATAATACTCGACGAAGAAATCTTGATGTACTATCAATCGCAGCAGAACAAAATCGCAAATATGCTAGCAAATGGAGGCAGAAGAACGAGAAGTACGAAGGATGGCAATGAAATAGAAGAAAGAGGGAAAGTTCAAAGGTTTAGTGACCCGCGAAACGAAAAGGCAGGGGTAAAAAGGTAAAAACACCTGACAGGACAAATGACGGACGTCTGCGCAGTCGCATTTAATGTTAAAGCGGCGCAAAAGGTGGGCTGACGGTACATATTATGATGATTTAGAGAAGACACGTGGACGGTCATTACAGGGTAAGGAGATAGAACGTCTCATAAGTAAAAAGAACATGCCAGAACCCTTATATTTAGAAACCAGGATGTCAATTCCGGATAAAAGCGAACATAAAATATGAGCATTGCAATTACATGTACCTCGGTTTATAAGCCGAGATAAAAAAGGTCGGACGCGCAGCAGGTACTGGAAGTTTGTCTCAGACATTGCTGGTACAAAGCAGCGAAAGTTAGCCGATCAACTCAACCTGGCATCCTGATTACTCAACCTACCGAGCTGGGGGGCAACTGTTGTGGACCGGACCAAGGCCCCATCTCATACGTGGCCCAACCCAAGCAAACCCAAGGGTAGGGTAGCATTATATAAGGGAGGTAAGAAACATAAGCAAGGTACACACAAAAACCCTACTCATTTCAATATCACATGCACACACCCCAAAGGCGAAAGCCATCATACTGTGTCAGTGATCCGTGATCCCACTAGATACCTAATTCATAGGTATCCAGAGAGAAACACCTGAATCCTATATCAATCATCCAATCCTGATTGGACACATCTGCCACAAGCAGAACAGAAAGAATACCAAAACTTGTCTCATCACATTACTTCAAAAAGAAACTATGATGATTTCATTTACAAAATCATTGTAGTTTATGAAAACATGGTTGATCTACTATGTCTGAACACTCACACTGAGGTTTTTCTGAGCAAGGTAGGTTCATCTTCAAACAAGAAACTCTGCAAGATATATAAATTTGACTTTAATAGGTGATTCAAAGCTGAAATAGAATTAAAACTAGACCATAAGCAAGAACTTACAAAGTGCTTGCGGAGGGAGAGTGACTGGAAGCTAAGTTCCTGTTAAAGAATAATACCAAGCTAAGTTCATGTAAGTGAACACTTCTATAATTTATAGCTAAAAAAGAAGCTTACACATCCAAGATCTGGCAAGACAATGCAGAAGACTGTGTAAAATTGTTGTAAGATAAATCACTGAAAGAGAACATAAAGTGAGATTAAATTTTAATATCTTCATAATTCAAGTGCTCAAAAGATTAATCATGAGAAAAACATGTGGTGTACTTGTGCAACATCTAAATCTCAACAAGTGAATCTAAAGTATGGAATTAGAGGAGGGAAAAAATCAAGGAAATATGCTGACATGTTCTGTTTGCTGCGCAATATCCAGTCTGGAATTTTTCCACTCAGGGAATTGTTAGTCAGAAACCTGCATCCATCATTAATATATGTCTCATTATTATCCAAAATAATAAAAGCAATTAAGAAAAAGCACCCAACATTCTTGAGATGAAATTACTATTAGGAAAATACACATCCTTTCTGGCAAACAAACGAAAGTGTTCACTTACTTGAAATTTATTGTCGATTCTAACCCTTGAAATGAATCAGGGATTGGACCATTCAACCTGTTGAAGCTCAAATCTCTGAAAGAAAAAGAAGATGAAGTTATGGTACACGCCATATCGAAATTCTCACAACAGTAAAATTTCAAATTTTCAATAATTTTGTAATTTTTTTTTTACTGCCATGTTGAAGCACAATATTGCAGATAATAATTTACATAGATGATGCATACAAAAAAAATTCGCGTCCTTATTCTGTATAGGGTCATTGACCATTGTACAGGTACAGCTAGCCAACAAAACACCTTAAATGACCAATAGGCAAACTTATACCCGTTTGTAATGATTTGAAAAATAGCTTTCCAAATTGTTACACAAACAGCTGAAAAGGAGGATCTAAAATCAAGTCTTGAAAAATATTTTAAAAAGACTACCTACAGAAGTGTTAGTCCCAAAATCATTTGGATTCAAATCCTTCAAAACAACCGGGGATAGAAAAGAAAAGGAGGGAGAAAAGGTATTGCACAACTGTTGTGTGCGCAATTGTGAAATAAACTCAATGAGGGCTAGATAAAAGAAAAACATCTAGGAGACTCATCTCTCTTCTGTATTACATATATATGAAATTTTAAATTAACATTATATAAATAATAATGAGAAAACCTTGTATGTATATTGATAAAAGGGTAGATAAAAAGAAACTTGGAGCAGAGCATATATAGCCAGTAATATATATATATATATATATATCCTTGATGCAACTTACAGAGTTTTTAAACCTTCCATTTGACCAATGTAGCCTGGAATAGGTCCAGTGATTAAGCAATTCCTCAATTCCCTGAGTTACAAAAAAACAACTTGATAGAAGCCTAAATGAGTTATATTGCTCTTCACATAATAGCAGGGAAGGTTTCAACTCACAGTCTTTCCATGCGTTTCAAATGCTTCAGATCAGGAAATATCATAGTTGGTCCCTTCAAATCAGATATTCTCCTGATAAATAAATGTTTCATCAAATGAAAAGAAAATGTTCCTCTGTTAAAGATTGCATTCTAGAACCAGCAACAATTCAGGAATATTCTTAAAAGGAGAAAGTACTCACAGTTCTTTCAATTTTTTCAAGCTAGATACAGCAGGAGGAATTGGACCTTCCAAGGATGTGCCCTGCAAATCCCTACAAGAAACAATGTTTTCTCAGATAATAAATGCAAAAGCGAAGTATGATATGAAATTGTTTTATTCTTCAACAAGGAAAAGGTCATGGATAAACCAAACCAAAAATTAGACTCACAATCTTTCAAGTTTGGTCCAGTTCCCAATAAAATTGGGTATCTTCCCAGATAAACTGCTCCCATCTATCCTACTGCAGAAAATGTTGGGTGATTTCAGAATTTGACATAGTCATTATTAAAAAACTCAGGAAAAAAGTTGTTTCATATCCATATCACTCACAATTGAGCGAGATTCTTTAGATTGCCAAATTCTTCTGGTATTGTCCCAGTGAAATAATTTGCAGAAAGAAGTCTGCAGATTCATTTAGAGTAAAAAAACAAAAAAAGTTAACTATGCGTGTGCAAAGCAATATGAAATTGTAGATAATTTATTCATCAATACAGAAAAACTAATGACTGAAAATTCATTATATACATTAAAAGAAAATGACTACAAAGAAAAACAATCTTACAATCTCTGCAAGTTGCTCAACTTTCCAAGGCTGGGAGGAAGAGGTCCTTCAAGTTGATTATCTTCTAATGGATTACAAAGATATTTTTTCAACCTACAAATGTTTATTCAAAGAGAATAGAGGAAAGCGAGAGAAAAAGAGAAGATTGTTTTAGTGAAACTGCATAATTCATCACATTTTCAGATTAATGGAGTAAACGATACACGTGTGCTATTATAGAGAAAGATACAGAGGACACGTCAGCCTATTCTGTTGCAACAATGTAATCTGATCATTTACAGAAATACCCCTATACACAGTGGATACTATACTAACAATATGTAATCTGATGTAACTTTTACATTACAGAAATACCCCTATACACTTTATAGTTTGTACTAATATATATCAATACTTACAGTTGTTGCAGACTAGCAATATCACCAATTTCTGATGGAATTGGACCACTAAGTTGATTTCCCAAAAGTGACCTGAAGCATGGTAACAATTGTATACGTTGAGGATTTGAAATATGTGTACAGGGAAAATCATGCAAACCACTTAGCCAAAATTTATTTAAAAAAAAAATAAAAAATTGCTCTAAAAGGTTCTTAGTTAATAAATGAAGAGCATGCTTCATACATAAAGCAAGAAAAAAACATATATATATACAAAAGGTAACAATTACTTACATAGTGACAAGCGAGAGTCGTCCAAGACTCTTTGGAATTGAGCCATTGAGATAATTCCTAGTGAGATCACTGCTCAGTATAGAAGTTTCAGTTATTTATTTGTTTTTTTGGTGATGAAGTTAATAATGTTTCAATTTCAGATAAAAGAATTATAATCCATATGAATGTTAAAATAATACTACAGATATTGCAATCACAAGTCACCACTATTCACCATTCATATCTGTACAATTGCATGCAGTGGTGTGTGGGGAATTACTCTGCTGTACATATTCCCTTTCCCCCAACAACACCCCAAGTTTGATACTAATTATTTTATTGGTTTTGAGTTATATTTAACCAACTTTCAAATATTTATTTTGAAATTAGTTGTCAATATATGTTTAATAACTCCCTTTAATTGATTGCGATACCCATAAGGGTAGAGCATAGTAACTCCTTCATCAATTCTGTACTCAGTTAATCTATAATCAACATCTTCTAGCATAATGACAACATTTATAAACATACAATAAAATAAAAAAATTATAATCACTTACAGTGTTATCAGATGAGTGAGATTTCCAAATTCATCAGGTATAACTCCAGATATATTGAGACCCTTGAGCGAACTATCATAGCCAAATTGTTGAATTAGTAAAACTCACAAGAATTTAATAAATTTGAGTTAAAGTAAAGTCACTGAAAGTGACATTGTCCATATAGGCATAATTTTGAATGTTATACAACTAATTTATAATATTTTAGAGATTTATTAAAATAATCAAAACACTTTTTCAAATTGATCCTATGTATTAAAATAATCAGCTATTATATATATATATATATATATATATATATATATATATTGAGGGGTTTAAAATAGACTTACATGGAAGTATGGCAAGTGACATTTCTAGTGATTTGATTATCTAAAATAACCTTGTTATCAAATCATCTGTCTTCGGTGCATGAATGTTCAGTAACTCTCCAATTCACGTTCTTTACATTGTCTGATATTGTTTGTAGCACTTTCACTGCAACACGGGACAAATCAAGTGGCTATTAGGTATATGTATCATAAATGAACATCGTGCTGTAATTAGCCCATATTTTGAAACACTCAAGGTCAAAAGCCTTATTAAATGAACATCATGCTGTATTTATGAAAAAAAAAAAGAATACAAGGCTGCAAGTCACACAAAGTCCGCAATATAAAAATTGACTGCATTGTTTATCGTTACTGTATAACACGTGTCGGTTGGATGGGGATTGACAATATCAGCCCATGCAAAGGAAAAAATTTAATATGTTCCAGGACCATTGAATCTTTTGGTGCTCCTTCTCGTAACATTAATTTTCTCTTTCCTTTTTTACCTTTATTATTTTCCCACTTTTTCCATTTTACCCTCCTATTTACACTAAGGGACCATGTAACAGCCCGTGTTAACCCGGATTGTTAACACACTATCGTATTAAGCCACGCTTAATTAAAATGCGGAATAACTTTTTCTTTAATTCAATTATGACGTCATTAACTTAGCCAACTTGATTACTTAATCATTTTCATAAAAATACTGCCTGTATGTAAATTGCAAGACAACTAACTGAATACCTCGTACATAAATATAATGTGTGTATCTAAGCCACAGGTCTACACAAGTAGCCTGGGTCAAAATCCTGATACTTTAATTACAACATTAACATAAAAAGACGATAACAATCATGTGGCATGGACAAACCCCATGCTCACCAAATAAGGCAACAATGCCCACAAATAGTCTCAACATAAACTTAACATAAACAAAGCAGAAAATATAAGTAAGCGGAAAACATAACAGCAGTCAATCCAGCACGACAGCACATCAGGATATCAGCTCAGCTCTGGCCTCCTGCCACCTGAGCCCTCAACATTACCTGATCCTGAAATAAGCGTCCCCAAACGTGGGGTGAGATCTCTAACAAGAAATCTCAGTAAGACAAGGGGTCCTCAAGGAGTCTCCACCCCAAGCTCACTTACATGTGTAATATAAGTTCTAAAAACAGTATTACGGTATAAGTTCTAAAATCATGCGATGCAGCAATTAATCATGTCATGTGTGCTTTCAAATCTACTGGCCAGAGAAATGTAGGAATACGTCTATGCCTACATGAGTACATGGATACTACCTGCACCTCACCCACATGCTTCTCCATCTTGTATGTACTACATACTCAGGATTGCCGTCTAGGTGGACACCACATGCATATCATAATAGCTCATTACATATAAACAGCTCAACAGCATTTCCAAAATAATCAAAGCATGTAACACAGCATGCATAAACCCATCCCCATGGGACATGGTGGAACATCAAAATGGCTAAACCGAGGACACGAAAGCTTACCTTGCAAGCTAGCTATCCAAGCCAAGAGTCCAACCACTCACTAGTCCACAAACAGCAGTATCACAATCTGATATGGACCATTAACAAGTCAATATTAATGCATCACAAGCATACAACTTAAAGACTACGCCTTTCCTTTACGTTTTATGTCTTAAGGCTTCCAACAAAGCCATAAGTCCTTAATCATGTGATTCTGACTTAGTCCATTTATTATAGAAGTCCAACTTCCTTAAACTAGGGTCCACACACACCCCATAGCTTACTGTTCATACAGTGAAGCTACTGTCTGCGCAGAACCCAGGATATCCGGATATCCGAAGGGGCATATCCGGATATGTCATATCCGGATATCACACTGGACATATCCGGATATGTCATATCCGGATACCCAGATCCCATATCCGGATATCAATATCCGGATACCATATCCGGATACTGATATCCGGATATCTGTTCGACAAATATCCGGATATCTCACGACAGAATGCAGTTTCTGCATTTCGTGAATATCCATCCCAAAGGTCCAACTTTTAATACATGTACACGTTAAAGCATGCATCTTTAAGCATATACAAGTTCATTTAGGTGTTGGTTACTTCATTTTAACTTTTTACATGCCAAGACACCAACTTTAAGCAAAATAAACTCATGATCATGGTGAGGTAACTTACCAAAGTTCAAAACAGAGGCAAGGTATGCTCTTGGAGCTCTCCCAAGGTTCCTCACACTCAGCCTAAGTAGGAGCACGAAAATGGCACTTCAAGGTGGGTTCTTGCACCACAAGAAGGCACTTTGAAGCTCACAATGACTACCACAAAGTAGCCATTACTAAAGCTTCAAACTCATGCTCACTAACTACACACACACAGCTTTCTCAACTCAGAATGATGGTCACAAAGAAGTCTCAAGGCTCACTCTCACCCTCACAAGTGTTTAAACAAGCATGAAGGGTGACAATCAAGGCCAAAAGAAGAAGAAGAAGGGCAAAGGAAGCTCAAAGAGTGAAGGAGAGTCAATGGAACAGTGTTTTCCACCCTCAGCTGCAGCCTCCACGTTTTGGTGTGTGTTTCTAGGGTTTTGTGCCCTCATAATGTGCCTATTTATAGGCACAAGCCACTAATCACGCAGTATTAGCCTTAATCGCAAAGTAAAAGATATTGATCCCAAACTTTGGAATCTAGACCTACACATTTTTCTAAGATTTGTCATATTTTTATTTTATTTTTCGGAGCACCTTTCCGGTACGCGCTTTTCCATAGCCAGTATCAGTTCTGGCATCAGATCACGTCGTTTTGACTTGAAACTTGTTTTACAAGTCCTACATAATATTCTAGTAATTATCATGCATTCGTTATAATTTTCTGGGATACTTTTCCGGTACGCATTTATACCGAGTAGCAGAACCGGTATCTGCGCTTTTCTTCCGAAAAGCGACTTTCAGCATTATTACTCACTCAATATAATTATCTCAGCCCATTAATAATTATTAGGGTCAATTATGGAATTATTTCCTAATTATCATAATTAATTTACTAATTACCTTAATTAGCGGTGCGGGTTCTTACATTCACCCCACCTTTTTAAGGATTTTGTCCTCAAAATCAGAAACATACCTGTCTCGAAAGTCGGGATACTGTCGGAGAAGCTCATCCTCTCGCTCCCAGGTACACTCCTCGGGACTACGCCCAGTCCACTGCACCTTGACCATCGGAATGATCTTGCTCCTAAGCTGTTTCTCGCCTCGATCGAGAATCTTGAGTGGTCCGACGGGAGTCCTTAGGTTCTCCCGAACCTCCACGTCATCCGGCAGCACCACGTGCGAAGGATCTGCTATGTACTTCCGAAGCTGAGACACGTGAAACACGTCGTGGATGTTGGCTAGGTTCGGAGGTAAGGCGAGTCGATAGGCAACTGGTCCTACTCTACCAAGGATCTGGTAGGGCCCTATGAATCGCGGGCTCAACTTCCTCACGCCGAGTGCCTGTCCAACACCGGTGACAGGTGAAAGTTTTACAAACACGTGCTCACCCTCACTGAACTGCAGTGGTCGATGCTTGACATCGTAGTAGCTTTTCTGGCGATTCTGCGCCTGCTTCAACTTTTCCCTGATCATCTGGATCTGAAGGGTAGTATCTTGGACAAAGTCCAAGCCAAACAGCTCTTTATCTCCAACCTCAGACCAGCAGGTAGGAGTCCGACACCTCCTACCGTACAGTGCCTCGTAGGGTGCCATGCCCAGACTAGCATGAAAACTGTTGTTGTACGAAAATTCAACCAACGGAAGGTACCTATCCCATGCAGAACCCTGCTCCAACGTGCAAGCTCTCAACATGTCCTCCAATGTCTAGATGGTCCGCTCAGTCTGTCCGTCAGTCTGAGGGTGATAGGCGGTACTCAATCTCAACTGCGTACCAAAAGCCTCCTGCAGCGCCTCCCAGAACCGAGATGTGAACTTCGGGTCCCTATCACTGATGATACTCTCGGGCACCCCGTGAAGCCTCACAATCTCGCGGACATAAAGCTTGGCCAACTGTTCTGTAGTGAAGCTCACCTTCACTGGAAGAAAATGGGCAGACTTGGTCAATCTGTCCACAATGACCCAGATAGAGTCACAACCAGCCTGAGTTTTAGGCAATCCCACCACGAAGTCCATGGAAATACTTTCCCACTTCCACTGTGGAATCTCCAGAGGTTGAAGTTTACCAGACGGTTTCTGGTGCTCAATCTTTACTTTCTGGCAAATCAGACACTTGGACACGTAGACCGCTATGTCCTTCTTCATGCCCGGCCACCAAAAATTCCTTTTTAGGTCCTGGTACATTTTTGTGGCACCAGGGTGGATAGTGAACCGGCCTTTATGAGCCTCTGCCATAACCTCTTCAGTCAAAGGCCCTCGAGGAATAACAATCCTCTTTTGGAACAGCAGCAATCCATCATCGTTCCAAGACACACCGTCCTGGTTTTTCACATAATCGAGGCATTCTTTTTGTACTTGCGCCTCTTTGATCTTTTCCATCAGCTCGTTAATCACTTCTGCTGTTTCCATTTCGAGCAGTGCGCCCCCAAACAAGGAGTTCACTCTCAAGTCTCTGAACTTCTCGATCATCTCGTAGTCGTTCATCATTAAGCTGGATAAGCTTACGGATTTCCGACTCAAAGCATCAGCTACCACATTGGCCTTGCCAGGATGGTACCTCAACTCAAAGTCGTAGTCCTTCAAGAACTCCATCCATCTTCGCTGTCTCATGTTCAACTCCTTCTGGTCAAACAGATACTTCAGGCTCTTGTGATCACTGAATACAGCAAACTTCATGCCAAACAGGTAATGCCTCCAAATCTTGAAAGCAAAAACAATGGCTGCCAACTCCAAGTCGTGAGTCGGGTAGTTCTCCTGAGGTTTCAACTGTCTTGAAGCGTAAGCAACCGCTTTCCCTTTCTGCATCAGCACACAGCCAAGTCCTTTGCCAGAGGCATCGCAGTACAACTCGAATTGTTCCGCAGGATCAGGAAGAACTAACACTGGAGCAGTAGTCAGTCTCTCCTTTAACTCCTGGAAACACTCCTCACACTCATGTGTCCACACGAATGGAGTCTCCTTTCGGGTAAGGCGAGTCATCGGTAGCACCATCTTGGAAAATCCTTCTATGAACCTCCGATAGTACCCGGCCAAACCCAAGAAGCTTCTCACTTCTGTAACCGTCTTGGGCCTCTCCCAATCCATCACGGCCTCAATCTTGTTAGGATCAACTGCAACTCCATTAGCAGAAATCACATGACCCAGAAATTTCACCGCCTTGAGCCAAAACTCGCATTTTGACGGCTTCGCATAGAGCTTCTTCTCTTTTAGCACTTGCAACACAATCTTCAAGTGCTCGGTATGCTCCTCCTCCATCTTGGAGTAGATCAAGATGTCGTCAATGAAGACGATCACAAACTGATCCAGGTACGGCTGGAAGATTCTGTTCATGTAGTCCATGAATACTGCGGGTGCATTGGTGAGTCCAAACGGGATCACCAAGTACTCGTAGTGCCCGTACCTCGAGCGAAATGCTGTCTTTGGGACATCCTCCGGCTTTACCCGTATCTGATGATAACCGGACCGGAGATCAATCTTGGAATACACACAAGCACCCCTGAGCTGATCCAGCAAATCATCAATGCGTGGAAGAGGATGCTTGTTCTTGATTGTCACCTTGTTCAACTGTCTGTAGTCGGTGCACAACCGCATGGTCCCATCTTTCTTTTTCACAAATATGACCGGTGCTCCCCAGGGAGACACACTCGGCCGAATAAAATCTTTTGCTGAAAGCTCCTCGATATGCTTCTTCAGCTCCGCCAACTCTGGTGGCGACATCCGGTATGGAGCCAACGAGATAGGCCCCACACCAGGCAATAAATCTATGGAGAACTCTATCTCCCTCTGCGGTGGAAACTCAGGAATCTCCTCAGGAAACACCTCGAGGAATTCCCTCACCACAGGAATGCCAGTGAGATCCTCCTGTGTCCCGCTCACCAAACCTCCCAACATGACATAGCCAAATGCCCCTGCTCTCAAGGCCCTCCTCGCCTGCAGGACTGAAATGAACGGTGAGGAACTGGCTGTGGACCCACCCGGAGACATCACCACTTTCTTGGCACAACAGTCAATCATTGCACAGTTTCTGGACAACCAATCCATGCCCAAAATAATCTGAAGGTTGGCCATCGGTAATCCTATCAGATCTACCGAGAAGTCACGGCCATCCCACTGAAACGCTACATCACGATGAACAGTGGAGGTCAAACATTTTTCTCCGGTGGCGGTGGTAACCCGCATCGGTGGAGAAAGCACATCACTGGGCAACTCAAGCCCCACAGCAATAGGGGTAGCAACAAAAGAGTGCGTTGCCCCGGAATCAAACAAAACATCAACAGTTGATCCACCAATGGTAACAGTACCTCTGACCAGGTTCGGAGCTCTGTCCGACTGCTGACGATCAAGTGTGTAGACTCGTCCGGTAGTAGGTGGCACGGCTGGTGCCCCAGTAGGAACCATCTGCAAAGGCACAGCCTGCACTGCAGCAACTCTCGCCGACGGGCAATCTCTCGAGTAGTGGCCCTCCTTGCCACACTGGAAGCATATCAGCTGACCGGTAGAACACGGCCCGAAATGTGACTTCCCACATCCCGAACATCTGGGAGCAGGAGGTCTAGCGGCGTTCCCCGGAGCAGCAGTCTTTCTGAACTGATTCGGCGCTTGCTTAGCCGCCAACGGTGGTTTGCCCTTGCCCTTGTTGGCAAAGTTCTTGTTCTTCCAGGGAGTAGAACCACCAGCGCTCTGCGGCACCTCAATCTTGGCCCTCTTGACCTGACTCGCCCGACAGTAGTCCTCGATGTCGCGGCACTGCTGCACCAACGCTCCGAAGTCTCTCGAAGCAGAACCGGCGAGATGTCCAGCAATATCCTCATTAAGTCCCCTCCGGAACTTGGCCGCCAGAAAAATAGGAGTCGGTCTCGCCATGCGGAAATGAGAGAACTTGACCAGCTCATTAAACTTGGCCAGGTACTCGTCAACAGACAACGAGCCCTGTACCAACCGGTCAAACTCCCCCTGCTTCCTCTCCTGTGAGTCATAAGGGAAGTACTGACCCAGGAAGCTCTCCTCGAAGAATGGCCACGTCATCACATGACCCTGCATCTCATAGACCTGAGATAGGTTGGTCCACCACTCATGGGCCTCGCCCTCCAGCATGTACGTGGCGAACAGCAGCTTCTGCGGATCGGTGCATTGCATGATCCGGAAAATTTTGTCCAGCGCCTGTAGCCATCTGGCAGCAGCAATGGGATCATACGATCCGTCGAAGGTAGGTGGCTTATGCTTACGGAAAGCATTCAGCCGGCGATCGATCTCGTCACGATCCTCAGCAAGTACGGGGATAGTCTGCATAGCCCCCGTCAAATGACTACCCTCACCCATCTGGCTCTGGGTGTCCTCCTGTTGACTAGGCGGAGGTGGAGGCGGTGGCGGCGGTGGAGGTGGTGGAGGACCCTGGCCCGCAGCAGGACCAGCCCTCAACTCCTCCAACATGACCCTCATCATCGTCATGTTGGCCATCCGGTTCTCCTCCAGAACCTCTGCCGTGGTTTGCCGGTTCGCATCTCGAATTGCGTCCAGCATCGCCCGGTTCGCCAGCCTCGTGGCTTCCTGGTCGGCTAGTCGGGCCGCCTGCATCTCAGCCAATGCAGCCAGGACAGGATCCGTCTGATCCTCACTAGTACTCGTGTTCCTCCTCGGTGGCACCATGACTCTGCACAAGTTACACAAAAAATGAGTTGATCAGGCCCACGCCATGTGGTCACATATGCATTATCATAACACACACCAGTCAGAGAGAACGCAAAGTAGACACGCAACGACTCATCCTAAGTTATTGCAATACATACAGGCTTTTCCCTAGAAAGTGCTCTGATACCATAAAATGTAACAGCCCGTGTTAACCCGGATTGTTAACACACTATCGTATTAAGCCACGCTTAATTAAAATGCGGAATAACTTTTTCTTTAATTCAATAATGACGTCATTAACTTAGCCAACTTGATTACTTAATCATTTTCATAAAAATACTTCCTGTATGTAAATTGCAAGACAACTAACTGAATACCTCGTACATAAATATAATGTGTGTATCTAAGCCACAGGTCTACACAAGTAGCCTGGGTCAAAATCCTGATACTTTAATTACAACATTAACATAAAAAGACGATAACAATCATGTGGCATGGACAAACCCCATGCTCACCAAATAAGGCAACAATGCCCACAAATAGTCTCAACATAAACTTAACATAAACAAAGCAGAAAATATAAGTAAGCGGAAAACATAACAGCAGTCAATCCAGCACGACAGCACATCAGGATATCAGCTCAGCTCTGGCCTCCTGCCACCTGAGCCCTCAACATTACCTGATCCTGAAATAAGCGTCCCCAAACGTGGGGTGAGATCTCTAACAAGAAATCTCAATAAGACAAGGGGTCCTCAAGGAGTCTCCACCCCAAGCTCACTTACATGTGTAATATAAGTTCTAAAAACAGTATTACGGTATAAGTTCTAAAATCATGCGATGCAGCAATTAATCATGTCATGTGTGCTTTCAAATCTACTGGCCAGAGAAATGTAGGAATACGTCTATGCCTACATGAGTACATGGATACTACCTGCACCTCACCCACATGCTTCTCCATCTTGTATGTACTACATACTCAGGATTGCCGTCTAGGTGGACACCACATGCATATCATAATAGCTCATTACATATAAACAGCTCAACAGCATTTCCAAAATAATCAAAGCATGTAACACAGCATGCATAAACCCATCCCCATGGGACATGGTGGAACATCAAAATGGCTAAACCGAGGACACGAAAGCTTACCTTGCAAGCTAGCTATCCAAGCTAAGAGTCCAACCACTCACTAGTCCACAAACAGCAGTATCACAATCTGATATGGACCATTAACAAGTCAATATTAATGCATCACAAGCATACAACTTAAAGACTACGCCTTTCCTTTACGTTTTACGTCTTAAGGCTTCCAACAAAGCCATAAGTCCTTAATCATGTGATTCTGACTTAGTCCATTTATTATAGAAGTCCAACTTCCTTAAACTAGGGTCCACACACACCCCATAGCTTACTGTTCATACAGTGAAGCTACTGTCTGCGCAGAACCCAGGATATCCGGATATCCGAAGGGGCATATCCGGATATGTCATATTCGGATATCACACTGGACATATCCGGATATGTCATATCCGGATACCCAGATCCCATATCCGGATATCAATATCCGGATACCATATCCGGATATCAATATCCGGATACTGATATCCGGATATCTGTTCGACAAATATCCGGATATCTCACGACAGAATGCAGTTTCTGCATTTCGTGAATATTCATCCCAAAGGTCCAACTTTTAATACATGTACACGTTAAAGCATGCATCTTTAAGCATATACAAGTTCATTTAGGTGTTGGTTACTTCATTTTAACTTTTTACATGCCAAGACACCAACTTTAAGCAAAATAAACTCATGATCATGGTGAGGTAACTTACCAAAGTTCAAAACAGAGGCAAGGTATGCTCTTGGAGCTCTCCCAAGGTTCCTCACACTCAGCCTAAGTAGGAGCACGAAAATGGCACTTCAAGGTGGGTTCTTGCACCACAAGAAGGCACTTTGAAGCTCACAATGACTACCACAAAGTAGCCATTACTAAAGCTTCAAACTCATGCTCACTAACTACACACACACAGCTTTCTCAACTCAGAATGATGGTCACAAAGAAGTCTCAAGGCTCACTCTCACCCTCACAAGTGTTTAAACAAGCATGAAGGGTGACAATCAAGGCCAAAAGAAGAAGAAGAAGGGCAAAGGAAGCTCAAAGAGTGAAGGAGAGTCAATGGAACAGTGTTTTCCACCCTCAGCTGCAGCCTCCACGTTTTGGTGTGTGTTTCTAGGGTTTTGTGCCCTCATAATGTGCCTATTTATAGGCACAAGCCACTAATCACGCAGTATTAGCCTTAATCGCAAAGTAAAAGATATTGATCCCAAACTTTGGAATCTAGACCTACACATTTTTCTAAGATTTGTCATATTTTTATTTTATTTTTCGGAGCACCTTTTCGGTACGCGCTTTTCCATAGCCAGTATCAGTTCTGGCATCAGATTACGTCGTTTTGACTTGAAACTTGTTTTACAAGTCCTACATAATATTCTAGTAATTATCATGCATTCGTTATAATTTTCCGGGATACTTTTCCGGTACGCATTTATACCGAGTAGCAGAACCGGTATCTGCGCTTTTCTTCCGAAAAGCGACTTTCAGCATTATTACTCACTCAATATAATTATCTAAGCCCATTAATAATTATTAGGGTCAATTATGGAATTATTTCCTAATTATCATAATTAATTTACTAATTACCTTAATTAGCGGTGCGAGTTCTTACAGACCACCTAAAAATGGTGATCCCAGTTTACACAAAATAACCTCATGCAGAAGGCCCAATCTCCGATGACTACCATTTCAGGAATCCGAATCTCAGTGAAATATAAAAATCATTTATGATTTTCTAAGTTAAGTTTTTGAGTTAAAATTATGGTTTTATAATTCTCATGTTAACATGAGAATTAAAATTTTCCTACATATCCTTCGATTTCCGTGCTGATATGGGTCCCACACATGACTTTTTCTAATATATAGGTCCCACATATTTTTTATCTCTATGACATAAGAATTCCATTCTCATATAACATGAGAATTATAAAGCCTTTAAAATTATGGGTTATACTTTTTTACGTAAGTGCAACATCAGAAATGAATCTCATGTAACATAAGAATACAATTTCCCTAAAATTATTCTTAGGAAGATTTTCAAGACCACGGATACTGCCCCATTTTTTAAAATTATTCCTTGTTAGTTCTATTTGACTTATAAAGGGTTATGTGGATTCAAGTCTCCCAAAAGGTTGAAAATTCAATCGGTTTTCTTTTTCTTTTCTGAAATAAAGAAAATTTATTAATTAATAATTTACAATAGTGAAAAAAGCGCCAAGGGAACGATATCCCATAAGTGATGAGAAAACAAGAAACGTAAAAATATGCGGGAAAAGAAAAAGAAGAGAGAAAATAAGAGGGATCCACACAAAGCATGGCTAAAAAAAAAAAATCACTTTTCATCAAATCCCAACTAATGAGGATAGCAATAACAGGCATTTGGTTGAGGAGAAATTTTATGAATAATAGGAAAATGTGATACATAGGGAAGTGGTTGGAAAGTGAGATAGGTAGGAAAATATATAGCTTGGCATTCCTCTTTTTTTCTTTTTTTCTTTTTTGGGTAAAAAATTATTTGGTTGGAAAAAATTTTACTGGAGAAATTAGATAACTTTTATGAAATCCATATTTGGTTATAGGTAAAATATAGATGGGAAAACAAATTGATTTTACGAAAATAACCCTGTATTTAGATTTTCTTTACGGTGGCAAACACGGTTGGCAAACAAAGAAAACTTTTTATTTTTTTTGGTTCTTTGCTTTATCCTGGCACTCAACAGATGAAAATGTGTGTTTTGGCAGAAGGAGAGGGACCCACAAGCTCAAGGACATTGCCGACGTAGAGGAACCTTGTGGAGCGGTGGAGGAAGCAAGAAAGGTCGCACACCAGAAACCCTAAGTAGCATCTCCGCCGCAGTTTCATCTCCGGCGATCCACCTTTCAACTTCTTCTCTCTCTTTCTCATTCATTTCTTCTCAAAATCTCAATTCTCATGTTTCACACCCTCCTTCCATGTTCAGTTATCACTGTTTTTGGACCCAACAGTATGAATTGGAGGGTACGCTTGTCATTAGTGTTGTTGCTCACTTTAACATTTAGCTACCTAACATGTAATACCATATACCAAGAGGGATTATTTGGCCTGTTTTCTCATTCAGATAGACATCTAAATTGTTTTGGTGGCAATCTGATTTAGGTAGCAATATATTCAGAATCTTTAAACCAAACAAAGCATCCAATTATCCCACTCCTCACTTACCCATCTATCTCAAGATTTCCCCCCAATCAAATACACCCTTAATAAGGCTTTGTTTGGGAGTTTGGAGGGGAAGAGAAGGAAGGGGATACAAGGGGGAGGGAGGGGAAGGAAGGGAAGGGAATTTCCCATTTTTAAATTGGAGGGTATTCCCTTCCCTTGTTTGGGAGTTAAAAAAAGGCAATGGAGGAAAATGGAGGGTTAATGAGATATTTTTACCATTTTATCACTTTTTAAAATTATTATATTTATTATATTTTACAAACTAAATTAAATTTAAAATTTCTAATAAAATTATTTTTGTACTTTTCACAATATTAAAAAAGATAATATTTTTTATGAAATTTCTACGCTGCAAGCTACAACAAAATTTCGTCAGAATACTCTTCGTCAAAAAGCGACGGAAATTTTTCTCCGATGAAAATTTTTACAAAAATAAATTTTCTATCGAAATTTAGTTTCTGGCAAAAGTTTTGCCGAAAACGAT
Source organism: Gastrolobium villosum (assembly GCA_032173675.1). Taxonomy (NCBI): domain Eukaryota; kingdom Viridiplantae; phylum Streptophyta; class Magnoliopsida; order Fabales; family Fabaceae; genus Gastrolobium; species Gastrolobium villosum. The sequence continues at coordinate 42,669 of JAVKPL010005456.1, read as the reverse complement.
TTCCTCTATGAAATGCTTTAAACGTAAAATATATTTCGTCAAAAATTTTGACGGAATGTTTTTCGTTCAAAATTTCGATGGAAATGTGTTCTGATGAAAATTTTGATGGAAATTGTTTTGTCAAATATTTTGAGGGAAATGTTTCATTCGAAACTTTCGACGAAATTTAGATTCAGTAAAGAATTTTGATAGAATATTTTTCTGTCAAACATTTTAATCTAAATATTTTTCGTCAATTTTTTTTACGGAAAAATTTTCTGTTGAAATTTTTTGAGAGTAATGTGTTCCGTTGAAAATTTTGATGGAAATATTTTTTATCAAAAAATCTGACGAAAATATTTTCCGTAGAAAATTTTCGATGAAAATGTGTTTCCTTGAATATTCGACTGAAAATTTTTGTCAAAAAGTTCAGCGAAAATATTTCCATCGAAAACTTTTGACGAAATGTAAATTCTATAAAGAATTTTGGTGAAACTTTTCGGTTGAGATGTGTTTCGTCAAATTTTGGACGAAAAAAATTTCGTTGAAAGTTTCAACGGAAGTTAGATACGTCAATAGTTTTGACTGAATATTCCTGTAAAAAATTTATGTCAGTGATTATGACAAAATCTTGTGTGTCTTTAGTTTTGATGAAAAAATTTTACGTATGTGATTCCCACAAAAGTTTCATCATTATTTTTGATTTTTACCAATAAATTTTGTCGGTATTTGAAACTTTTCTAAAAATGTCACATTTAAAAATGATTCACATTTATGTAATTTTTACATTTTAATGCTAAGGGTAGATAAGTAATTTTTTATATTTCCTCCTCTCTTTTAATTCATTTCCTCAAAATTGGGGAAACAATTTTAGGAAGAAGGAGTTTTGGAGGGTTTAGTAAAAATCCTAACATTCCTTCCCCTCCTTTTTTTAAACTCACAAACAAGGGGAGGGCTTACTAAAACCCTCCCTTTCCTTTCCTTCCCCTCCTAAAACCAACTCCCAAACAAAGCCTAAGAGTAATCATTATATACAATTTTACTCTTACATAATTATATTTTTTTTTTCAAATTTGAGTTTGTAATATTTTCAGTTAGAGAAGGAATATTCTTAGTACCAAAATTTTCTACTACCAATTCATTACCTATCTAATCACCATTGGATCAACATTTTCTCTTTTTTCAAAACTTTTTAGCATTCTCTCCTTGATTCAATGGTGATTGTGTAGTAAGTTGGTAGTAGAAAATTTTGATAAAGAAACAATTTTACTACTATTTCATGCTTACCTTCCGGCAGAAAGCATGGCTGCTAAAGAAAGAATCGAAAAAGCGAAAAAATCAGACGAGGCCGAAATATGCATTCTATGCCGTAAACTATTAAAGATGAAAAAAATGAAGGGTTTATTATCTATTATTTAACATGACCACAAAAAATTTCCTACAAACACAACATTTTGTGGGGCCCGCAGCAAAAAAAAAAACTCCGGCACGCACAACGAATCTCCATAACATAACATAATCATTTTTCCTACAACATAACTCTTATAAAACCCAAAAATGAAAAGCTTACCAAAAAAAAATTGAAAATTTGAAAAAAGAAAAACTAGGATAAATTCTTTAAGCCCTACAAATTCTAACACAAGTGTTTCAAAACCTAAAATTTGACACGGTGTAGTGGCCGCACAAGGATTCAAATTAAAGATCATTTTAGAATTAATAACATTATCTTACTGGAGGAGGGATATTCTCACTACCAAAATTTTCTACTACCAACTTACTACCTATCTAATCACCATTAGATTAATATTTTCTCTCTCTCCAAAAACTTTTTAACATTCTCTCTCATTGATCCAATGGTGATGTGATGGGTAGTAAGTTGGTAGTAAGAATTTTTGATAGTTAGAATATCCCGATTCATGTTATTATTAACAAAACTTTAAGCTGATACTAAACAAACTAGTACCAAATTATAAGACTTATAAGTGAGAACTGTATATTTGGATCTATCAGTTGTAATTCAGAACCGTGTTGTGGGTTTTATTATTGTCACAAGTTGATATATTGTATACTCTCTTTAATGATTAAAATCTTAAATCTGAAAGAGATTTTTCAAAATATTGACTGAGAAGCCAACTGTGTGGGGCTGTCATCGCCAACTGGTTTGGTTTGAGTGTATATATATTAGTCTCATTTTTATATAAGTCTCTTTCCTTGTACGGATTGTAGGGATACTCAAGGAATCTAACACACTCGAAAAACATAATTAGTCATGAAATCAATAAAATAGAGTTGGTTCAAATGGTATTACATGTTTAATTCCGTTTAAATAAAATCTTAGTTCAAGTTCATATAAATGTAAAAGTTCTATTTTGAGAATACTTGTTATTTTGAGAATGAGTTTTATATTTCTCATGTTAAATGAGAATTCAAATCTCATGTGATAGAGATAAAAAATATGTGGACCATGTGTTAGAAAAAATTAGAAGTAGGACTCATGTCAGCACGAAAATCGAAGGATGTTTAGGAAAGTTTGAATTCTCATGTTAAATGAGAAATATAAAACCCTCTGAATACTTGTTATTTAAAAGTTCTCATTTTTATGTAAGTCTCTCGTCTGCTTTACATGTTTCTCCACCACTCTTTCCTCATCATATAGTTACATCTGTTCCTGCCACTGAATTGCTTCTCATAAACTCTGAGGCTAGCTCTTTTTAGTCAAATCAGAAGCATGAATACAAGTTTCCGTCGTTTCTTCTTCCGCTTGTTCCTTGCTGCTTTTTGCTTTGCCTCCTTAGCTTTTGGAGCCACTCTGTCTAAAGATGAAGGTATTTCTGTAAATAGCTTGCACATGTTGGAAAACAATCTCACAATCAGTCTTTTGCTTTTTGTTTTTTTGTTTTTTGTATTATAGTTCAAGCTTTGAGAGGTATATCTAAGACACTTGGGAAGAAGGATTGGGATTTCAGTGTAGATCCATGCAGTGGAGAAAGTAACTGGACATTGTTGCTACTCACGGCAAGTACACCGATCATACAAGTAATAAAGTGTTCGAGTAAGAGATCGTTCCCACGAGGATTAAACTTAAGCACCAATTCACTATCGCAAATTTAGTTGAACGATTGAGAGTAAGGTGACGTGATTTGTATTTGGAAAGAATTTGATAACATGTAAATAAAATTCTGAATGTAAAAGAACAATTGAAAAATATAATGGTAGATTTAAGAATTAAAATAAGCGTAGTTAGTGTTCCAACTTTCCCCAATCTCCTCAATGTGTTATGAATTAACTTGTTAAGAAACTGTTCTTAATATATTGCCAATCAATTCTATCTATGTTAATTAGGGCTTAATTCCTTATACTAAATCTATGTGATCTTGGAAGAACTCTAGTTTCCCGATTATTCCCCAAGAAAACATGCATTAAGATCAAGAATTATAAGATTGCATAATTACTTTATGTCTATTCCTATTCCTAGATCACAAGGATTATGATAAATTTATCAAATAAAGGTTCATGCACCAACATCCTTATTGTCATACAATCCCCGAAGATCATTCTATAAGGAGCAAACTTACAGAAAACATTAAAGACAGATAAATTTATTCAAATATAAAAAGAAAAGAATTCATAACGAATTAATTCATAAACATAAGATTTAATTGGGTTCCATCATCCCTAACTACTTAAAGAACTAGCCAGACATGGCAAAATCAAGCATAAAAAAAAACTATAAAAACTCTCTCAAACTCCATAGGTGATTGGAGAATCTTCAATAATTCCAGTGAAAACTTGACTCCAATCCGTCTCCGCTGCTCACGAACATGTGAATTGATGAATTTCTCTGCGTTCCCTCTGACTCCCAACTCCAAGAATTGTGTTGCAATGTGAAAACTATGTAATATTAGTCCCCAATGGTGTTTTTGTAAGCTAAGAGTTCGTATCCTAGTATAATACATCCAATGGGCCTAAGTTGGGTTTTCCGGGCGCTTAAGCTTGCTTCAGGCACTTAAGCGCCCTAGGACGATGATTGCAGATTCGCGTTTGCGCGCTTAAGCGCGCTCCTCGCAACAAAACTTTCTTCTTAGCCCGCGCTTAAGCCCTGAGTTGGGGGCTTAAGCGCCCAGAGGCAGAGACCAATTACGTTTTCAGGGAGCTTAAGCTTCCAATTGAGGGCTTAAGCTTCCTCTTCCAACAACTTGATAAGATCTTCAATCTTCTTGTTTTTGATCGTCCTCTATCATTTCTTCTAGTTGCTGTCCTCATCTTATCTAGTTGTGATCTTTATCTTATCTAATCTTCATCTTTGACTCCTTCTGTCAACAAATCCCTAAAAAATAGCAAAGATGATTTAATTAATCAAAATTCAGATAATGTTCATGATTATCATATTAAACCATAGTTTTTTACTTATATAAGTTGATAATTTATGTTTATTTAGTTTATAAAATAAGATAAACTAAGGGTTTATCAGACATAATTTGTTCAAGTGAAAGGGAACGAAAATGCTGTCATATGCAATTGCTCCTTTGATAATGGCACCCTCTGTCATGTCACTAACATTTACATCTCTCACTCCTTCTCTATGTTCTTGAGCTATCAACTTCAAAGGTATGGTTGAGAGTAATTATGATCAAGAAATTTAGTTAAGAATATCACCTAGATTTCAAAAAAGAAAAAAAAAAATTCTTGCAATTGAGTAAATTTTTAGTGGTTGTGTAATTAATATATGTGGAACACACTTAAATTAGAAACAAATGTACTTACCTACCTGCATTAATAATGAAAATAAAAAAATTGCCAAGAAAATGAATCTAAATTCACCTAGTGAGTCTATATTTTTAACTTAAATAAATGAAGTATAAAAGTATCAAACATAAACTCATTCAATTCTTCAGTTTTTCTTGGAGTTGGAAAATATCATAAATTAATTCCCAAAAAGAAATCACAAATTCATTTATATTCAAGGGTTTATCATTTAACATGACCACAAAAATTTTCCTACACTCACAATATTTTGTGGGGTCCGCGGCAAAAAAAAAAACTTCAGCACGCAAAACGAATCTCTATAACATAATACAATCACTTTTCCTACAACATAACTCTTATAAAATCCTATATTTAATTAAAAAATTGTGGATTAAAAGTAATAAAAGTCTAAAACGTTATGAAGGTCAACAAGTTGGTTGTGTTGTTAACTTTTATATCTGCTTGTTCCCTAGGCAATACAGAGTACAGACAGTACTGTTTAAAGAAAATGCAGTATTAATTTTTGTCTTTGACTTTTAATTTTAAGAAGCCATGTCTTTTAACTTTTTATTATTATTATTTTTCGCACCTTATTTGTGTCGGTTTTCGACTCAGTCTATTTCTCCTACTCGCTTTAAAAATAATTTTATTTTAAAATAGTCTTATTCAGCATGCAAGGCTAGCTGGCGTACTTATCCATATCAAAGTGTGAAACCAACAGTACTGAACCACTGCTGTTTCTTTTTTTAGGAAACCTTTTTGTTTTTTTTTAGGAATATAGAAATGCAAGGATATTAAATAAGGGAAATATTATTCTTATTTTACATAAAATAACTTCTTTCCAATTCTATCACTTCAATTTTCGCACCTCACCTTTTTTTTTTTTCTTTTAATGATGGGACTTACTTATTTTCTTTCAATAACCTAGATATTTGTCTTATGTAAAAGACGAATAATAAAATCCATTAAATAAAGACGGTTGGTCACAGATTCAATTTCTAAGGCTAGTTTTATAGACTAAGGGTCAGTAATATAAAATTTAGTCAAACAAACTCATCAATTGCTTTATTCAAGAAATTTGTAGTATCATCAATAACTATGTAGAGTTTAAATATTTCACTCTATAATATATGTTTAACTTGATTTTTGCGATAGAGTCTCCTAATTTTGTTCACCTCTCATAATATAAAAAAGTCAACCCTTGCATCCCCTCAGTTCAAATTTCCTCTTCTACAATCATAATTTTTTCTTGATTCTTTCAACTCTCCTTCCTTCTCCAATTCTGATCTTGGCTAGATGTTGGGCTACGACTCCAATTCTGATCTTGGCTAGATGTTGGGCTACGAATTCACTTCTCTATTTTTTTTTTTTTGTGTGCAGTGTTTATTTGATGAAGAAAGGTCCACAATCCTCTATGCAGGTATGAGGTAACATCTTTTTCAAATTCTTTTATCTTTTTTATTTTGGGGCTGAAATAAGACAGAAAAATTATTTGAATTGGGGTAAAGTAAGTGATGGCCAAAATCAAGGGAGGCCATGAAGAGTGGATTTTCTTTTTCCTTTTATTTTATTTGTTCTCTCTCTATATATATATATATATATATATATATATATATATATATATATATATATATATATATAGGGATAAGGTTAACTTATGCCGGTGTATAAATCTTACATTAAATTTTAACCGTTGATTTCCATGCATCTAACGGTTCAGATTTATTGGGAATTAAAATTAATTAATGAGTGAGATCCAATAAATCTGAACCGTTAGATGCAAAAAATCAATGGTTAAGATCTGATGTAAGACTTATTATTCTTACACTGGTGTAAGATGATCCTGCCATATATATATATATATATATATATATATATATATATATATATAAAGAGAGAGAGAGAGAAAGGATCCTTTGACACCAGTGTCAAATTTGAAATTTGACATCTCATCTGAGAGTCATTAGATCAAAAAAGATCAATGGTATCACATGTGTACAAATCAGAGTCGTTGATCTTTTTTAATCTAATGACTCTAAGATGAAGTGTCAAATTTCAAATTTACCTATATATATATATATATATATATATATATATATATATATATATATATATATATATACACAGACACACACACAAAAGTTTTGGCATTTACAGTGGTATCTTTGTTGTTAACAATGGCTAATTTGATGAGCCAATTAGTTTGTAAGAACTAGAATAAACTTAATATGAATCTCCAATCTTTTTTCTCTGACCTTTCTGTTTGACTTCAATTACTCCATTCGGAAAATATAAAGTTAATTTTTTTTGTTAAAAGTTGTTTACAACATTAACAATGCTAAAAATATTTGAATGTTATGTGAGCTTAGTCTAGCTATTTGTCAGTGTATTTAGCTTTTGTCAATGTAATTTTAGATTTAATAGGTTTGGTATATACTTTGTGAATTTAATGTTAAGGCATTGGAATGATTATCCCTTGACCTTCTTTTTCCTATATTTTTTAACCTTCATTTTTTGTGGCAGCATATTTGAGTAAAATTTATCTTGCAGTTCAGCCATCATTTTTTATGTTTAATTTTTCTAAAGTTGTGCATGAAATTAATACTGATTGTTAAACCACGGAATACAATTGAATAGTCAACTGGTTTCAGTAATTTCTTAGATTTTGCATTTGAGTATAGGGTGGGATACAATACATTGTCTGTGTCCAAAGTGTGGGTTTGTTAAATAGAAAACAAGAGATGTTGTTTTGGATCACTTTCTTTAGGAACTATTTCCCAAAATCATGTTATATAAAATCTTCATGAGTAGAAAACAAAGTCTTATAGTATTGAAGATATTGTACAAGAATGATCAAACATGTGGATCAACCGTATAGGCAATAAGCCACAATTGTAGGCATGTAACAACCGTTGGATGCAGATGAAATATTAAATGAGGGGCCCAAGAATGGTCGTAGTGACTTTTATGAGTTTCTCACGGAAGAAAATAAGACATTGTATGACGAGAGCAAGTGCACTGAGCTAGAATTTAGAGTAAAGTAGTATCATATAAAGGTTGTGTGGATAAGTGACAAGGTGACAAAATGATACTAGCTTTGTTGAGGGACGCATTTGAAGAAGCAAAGTCGCCTCATTTTTTTTCACCAAAAAAAAGTCGCCTCATTCTTTTTACAAGGCCTAGAAATTCATTACCAAACTTGGTCTTTACTACACCTGCACCGAGATAGATACATGTCCAAATGACTATGTTATATATATCCGGGAGAAGACCAAAAAAATTACAAACGTGCCAGGATTTTGGTACATCTAGATTTGAACCCTAAGAAGTAAAAATAGGAAGGCACAAAAGGTTTTGTGCTACGTTCCGTTAAAACCAAAGTTGCATAGATTGTTCATATGTTGTTAGATTGTTGAGCATATGAGATGATATGTTTTGGAGTGTCACAAATATAGGTTGATAAGGCATCTAAGGGATAGTGAGGCATGGAAGACATTTGAAACGAGACACCCTGAATTTGGTTTAAATCCTTGAAATGTTTGCTTAGGCCTTACTAGTTGGGAAGAATAGATCTCATTTCTCAAAATACCAGAGAGAGTATAATTTCATGTACGAGGAGATGTTTGAGGTGAAATTATGTAGATTGAAAATAATTAGTCCTAAATGGTATCAATTAGAATTAGTATTGATTAACTTCTAAAGTGGGCGAAAATAATGGTAAATCTACTCCTTTGTGACTCAAAGGTCAGTGATTTGAATATATGAAATAGTCTCTTTGTAAATATACAAAGGTAAGACTGTGTACAAAGATTGTCCTCACTCCACCCTCACTAATCGGAGTTTAATGGAAAGTGATTTTTGTGTGTGCATAGAATATCCAAATTAATTAGTGGGAATGATTTGTTTCCTTATTTCATGTGTATAGGACACCCAAATAGAAATTATTGCTTTTTCTTTAGAATTATATCTTATCATATGAATCTATAATATTTCTCTGTCTATCATTCTCTGCATTTCTAGGCAATGTGTATTTATAATCCCTTGTGAAGTAGTTAAATGAGTTTTGTAATGGTGGTGTCATTGAATGAATCAATGAAAAATTTAAAATGCAGACAACTCTTATATGGACAATTAGTGAGTTTCCTGGAGTGGGTATTCTTTCTAGTTTTAACACATATATAGGATTGACTGACCCACATTGTAACTTTGACATAGTCTTTCTCAGAGTAAAAAGTGATTTTTTATTATTTTTTATTTATATAGGATATCATCGTTTTTTGAGCAAAAATCATAGATTTATATTGAATTGTTTTTGCTTTGATGGAAGCACATACCAATGGAATTCACCATTAAAATTATCAATATCTAACATTTTGAGGCAAATTGAAAAATCTTATGTTAAATTCAAGAGAGGAGCAATGCTGAATGGCAAAGGGAAAAGGTTTAGGCAAGGAACTAAGCATATAATATACGAAACATATTATTTGTACTTCCATAATGGAAGTCTAAGTTGTTACGTCGTAATTTAGATTTATTCATAAAGGGTAAATTTTAGCACATAAAGTTTCCAACTTTGCGAGGGCGCAGTGATGATCAATTTTATGCAATCTTATTCTTATATTTTTGCAAATAGATGCTCATAAATGAGTAATTTTATAGTTATTCCTAGGTTAGCCCTTAATCTGGACTTTATGCATTAAAGAAAAAAATGCATGTGACAATATCATCATATATACTTTGCTTCGCGAGAAGAAATCAAAAGAGAACATTGAGGCTTTATAAGATCTAAGATATGAGACATGCTCTGATACAGAGTATCAGAGAATAACAGAAGAATACGAAGGAAAATAGGGAAAACTTGTTATTATTTTTTCAGATGCATTCCAGATCCTTCAATAGAAGTATCTATATGTCCAATTCTATTTACAATATTAACCCATTTGCCCACATGGCATTATTCTATTGGTAAACCTTTGTTCACTAAACTAACCAACTATGTTTTTGGCTTAACTAACTACGCAACATAATCTTCCATCCAGGTTGGTGCCTGCCTCTCCCTCACAGACTTACGTGTGCTCGTAATAACTGCTCCCCCCTCTAGGGAAACCTTTTCCTCAAGGTTTAACTTTGGATAAGCAGATCGAAATGCTTTTGTAGATTCCCAAGTGGCATCTTCTGGGACCGTGTCTGACCATTGGATGAGAAATTACTCCTGAGGTTTTTCATTAACAGTTAATGTGCGAGTAGCCAATATGGCCAAAGGTGACTGGACCGGTTTATTCTCAATACTAAGTGTTGGCAGGGGAGCAACTGGAACACTTGAATTTCCATGAAAGGGCTTCAAATAGGAAATATGGAAAGTGGGGTGAATCCTGGAAGATCCAATTGATAAGCCGGATGATAACCTTTTTAATTGCAAAAGGACCATAAAAATGCTTTGCAAGCTTCTGACTTATATGATGCATGACTGATAATTAACGATAAGGTTGTAACTTTACCAGCACTAGATCACTTTCTGCTAGAACCAAGTCACGACGATGACGGCCTGCTTGATTCTTCATATGATTTTGGGCTCGTGACAAATTAGCTTTCAAGTCAGATAAGACTTCATTCCTTTGACAGAGGATTGTATCTAAATCTTCTATCGTAACAAACCCCCTAGGATAATGAGGGATTGCTAGAGGTAAACAACCGTAAACTGCTTGAAAAAGAGACATCCCAATGGCAGAATGAACAGGTGAGTTATAATGTAACTTTGCCCAGCATAAGAAAGTTAACCAACAATGATGTTGCTCAGAACAGAAAGCACGCAAATACTGTTCCAAATAGTGGTTGGTGACTTTGGATTGGCCATCCGTTTGAGGATGATAAATAGAACTAGCTTTGAGTTTAGTATCATTTAAAGAGAATAGCTTCTGCCAAAATTCACTCATAAAGATTGGATCTCTAATAGATACAATTGATTGAGGGAAACCATGCAATTTAACTACGTGCTCACAAAAATTTGTAGTATCATCAATAACTGTAGAGTTTAAATATTTCACTCTATAATATATGTTTCACTTGATTTTTGCGTTAGAGTCCCCTAATTTTGTTCACCTCTCATAACACATACAAATATCTAACCAATGCATTAATAATCGTATTAATTTCGTAAAAAACCACAGATTTTTTTTCCTTTAGAATAGGAGTTAATTTTTTTTTTTTGGTAGGCAAGTTAATTTTATTTTACTGGAAAAAGTTAGTAAAATAATTTAAAGCTTACCCAACCTAGTCATTTAATTTGATGGCTTCTTTAAGGCCCAAATTTGCATGTACTTACAACACTAAGCCCAAAGAACACGAGCTTAAATTGAATTTTAAGTAAAAAAAAAAAAAGAGCTCGTCGTGTCCAAGTTTTTAAATTTAATTTAATTTAATTTTAATCAATAATATGTCATGAATTGTTATAAATAAATAAAAAAAATTGTTAAAATTTGTGGTACAATCTCGTCATGATACATAGTTAGATGATAGTTTCAGAATAGATTAAAATTAAATACTTTATTTTCTTACTATTGTTATAATGTTTATTTTTCAAACCATTTTCATGGTTAAATGAACATGTAGACTTTTGAAACAACAAAATCTACTCGGCACTCTTCCACCGGAACTAATCAGGTTACCTTCAAGAAATGTATGTAGTTTTCAAACTTTGCTTACATTGGTATAGAGGTACGATCCTTTAACACCGGTGTCAAATTTGAAGTTTGACACTTCATCTGAGAGCAGTTAGATCAAAAAAGATCAATGGTATCAGATGCTTACAAATCAGAGTCGTTTATATTTTTTGATCCAACGGTTCTCATTTGAGGTGTCAAACTTCAAATTTGACACTGGTGTCAAAGGATCTTACCTCGTGTGTATATACATACATACACATATATATATATATATATATATATATATATATATAAATATAAAATTTTTCATGAAACACTCTTTCTCTCCTTGTTACAGTGATCTCACTCGCAACTACCTGAACGGTACAATTCCCCAAGAATGGGGTTCTATGAATCTTGTAAACATGTAAGATTTCTCTGTCATTTTTATTATTATTTTTAATCACTAGTCTATATAATATATGATCCTGACATATGGGTCTCATTTTATAATCTTCGTAAGACTTTATAGTATGCATTTATCTTATAGTAACTTCAAGCAACAAGAAGCTAATGACAATATGTTTCTAATTAATCATGACAGTTCTCTCCTTTGGAATCGATTAACGGGTTCAATACCAGTAGAGATAGCAGACATATCCACTCTCCAAAGTTTGTGAGTTTCTCATTATTCTCCCTATTAGCAATTAATTTTTTTCTGTTTGTTACTGAAAGGATACATATCCTATTGGGCTCATTTAGCCCATCAGCCCATCTATTTGTTACCTATTAGTTAGTGATTCTGTTACAAGTCTCTATCAGTATATATTGTGTAAATATGTAATCACAGTTCATTTTGATTCAGAATACAAAGTATTATTCAGTTTAACTTTCTTTCTTTTCTCTTGCATTCTCAATATCTTTTATGGTATCAAGAGCTTGTGATCCATGGAGACCGAAAAGCGAAATTCAATTCAATCTTTTGCCAACCCAGTGTCCTTCAAGCTTGATGAAAACAACTTCTTGCCATGGAAGCAGCAAGCCCTGGCAACAATCAAAGGTTATAATCTGACCAGATTCATTGAGCAAGAAACTCAAATCACCAGTGCACAAACCTCAACTTCACATGCAGCACCTCAAAACTCTCAAGAAGAAACAGAAAAGACGCATGCAGGAGCAGACAAGACCATCCCATCTGCAAAAGCAGGGAAACAGATCCCACCTGCTCAAGAATCAACTGATACCCAGCAAGATCAACTTCTCCTATCCTGGCTTCTCTCTTCCATGTCTGAAACCATCTACACACGCATGGTAGGTTGCTCCAACTCATTCCAAGTTTGGCAGAAACTTGAAGAATTCTTTGCCTCACAAACAAGAGCAAAGATCAAACAGCTGAAAATTCAACTCAAGAACATCAAGAAAGAAAGCAATGTCTCTCAATACCTGTTGCAAATCAAAAAAATAGTTGATTCCCTGGTTGCATCAGGTTCTCCAATTAGCTCCGAAGATCATATTGATGCAATCCTTGATGGCCTCAATGAAGATTATGACTCTTTTGTCACATCTGTTATCTCCAGAACCGATCCCTACACAGTAGGTGAAATAGAAGCCTTACTCATGGCTCAAGAACAACGATTCGACAAGCACAAAAAGACTACTGAATCTATAGCCATGCAAGCTAATCTCACCCAAACTCCTTTCAGAAGGCAGAACACCACTTATTCCAATCCCAACAGAGGTAATTTCAATTACACAAGAGGCAGAAACACTCCTTACAGAGGAGGTAGATTTCAAAGAGGAGGTGCCAGAAGCACTGGAAACAGACTCCAATGTCAGGTTTGTGGCAAATTTGGCCATATGGGATGGGAATGCTATCATAGGTTCAACCAAAATTTTCAAAGTCCCTATCATCCAACTACCAGCAATAATGCTTCTTTCTCTGCTTCTGCACCACCTCCACAAATGAATATGGCATTCAGAAACACCAATCCTCGATCCTCCTCTCAATCCTTGGATGCAGCAAGTGACTACCTCTCCACAACTGATTCAAGTTGGTATCCGGATTCAGGAGCCACTCATCACTTCACTGCTGACTCCAACAATCTGACACATAAAACACCTTATTATGGCCAAGAAACAGTTCAAATTGGAAATGGTACACATCTTAAAATTTCCCATACAGGACATTCTGTTTTACACTCAATTTTACCTTCTTTATCTTTCACTCTCTCTGACATTTTACATGTTCCAGGTCTATCAAAGAATTTACTAAGTGTTTCACAATTTGCTAGAGAACATAATGTTCTTTTTGAATTTGATGCTAATGCTTGCTATGTTAAATCTCAGGTTACCAAGGAGATCCTTCTCCAAGGGAAACTTAAGAATGGTCTTTATGTCTTTGATGGAGCACCAAGATCAAAGAACAATAATTCTTTAGCTCTTAGTCCACAACTGGCACCTTTGCATTCTAATATTGTATCTGTGAATTCTAGGAATCACATCTCATGTAACAATGTTTCTACAAATAATACTTTACATCTATGGCATTCAAGACTTGCTCATGCTTCTTTTCCTACTGTCACAAAGGTTCTCAGACTATGCAATATTCCTTTTGTAAATAAAAATAATCGAAGCCTATGTTGTGCTTGTTGTATGGCAAAAATGCATCAGTTACATTTACCTGCTTCTGACACTGTCTACAATTTTCCCCTTGAACTTATTCTTACTGATATCTGGGGACCAGCCCCTATTGACAGTCACAGTGGATCCAAATACTATATTATCTTTGTTGATGCTTTCTCCAATTTCACTTGGTTCTACCCTATGACAGCTAAGTCTCAAGCCTTTGACATTTTTCTCTCCTTTAAGTCTATGGTAGAGCTTCAACTGAACACCAAAATTAAAGCCTTACAAACAGATAATGCCAAAGAATTTCTTAAATTTACCAGCTATCTACAGGAACAAGGCATAATCCATAGGCTCACTTGTCCCTACACACACCAACAAAATGGGAAACCTGAAAGAAAGCATAGACATATTGTTGAGTGTGGATTGGCTCTTTTAGCTAGCTCACACCTTCCAACAAAATTTTGGGACACTGCCTTCCATACTGCAGCCTATGTCATAAATCAACTACCTACACCCACACTCCTCAACAAATCTCCTTTTGAAGTACTCTTCCATAAAATTCCAGATTATTCCTTTCTTAAAACCTTTGGATGTGCCTGTTACCCCTATCTTAGACCCTACAACAGGAACAAAATTGATTTTCGATCAGCTCAATGCATTTTCCTTGGATACAGCCCAAGACATAAAGGATACAAATGTCTTACCTCTACTAACCAAGTCATCCTAGCTAGGCATGTTCTCTTTGATGAAACACTTTTCCCTTACAAAGAAACATCAACATCCAACACTGCTAACAGTGACTGTACTCCTGCACCACCTCCCACTATTCCTATTTTATCTATCTCCTCACCTCCAGGTCATACTACTGCTCTTACTAATGCCTCTCTTGCTAGTTTTTCTAACACTGATTGCAGGTTCCCTACTCTCACCAACACTGACCACAGCACCTCTTCCTCCACTCTTGAGACACCAATGCAGAATGCACATTCTATGGTAACCAGAAGCAAAGCAGGAATCCACAAGCCGAAGGTTTTTCTCACATCTGTTGAACCCAGCAGTGTGTCTCAAGCTCTTGCTCAACCTCACTGGTTCAAGGCTATGCAAGAAGAGCATCAGGCATTAATCAACAATAATACTTGGAAACTTGTACCTTTACCTCCAGGAAGGACTCCAATTGGCTGCAAATGGGTCTATCGCACCAAGTACAACCCAGATGGCACTATTCTTAAACACAAAGCGCGCCTAGTAGCCAAGGGTTATCATCAGCAAGAGGGCTTCGACTATCAAGAAACTTTTAGCCCTGTAGTCAAATTTGCTACCATTAAAATCATTCTCACTCTTGCTCTCTCCAGAAATTGGCCCATTCATCAACTTGATATCAACAATGCATTTTTAAATGGTGATCTCACAGAGGAGGTCTTCATGCAACAACCTCCAGGCTTTCTTCATCAAGATAAATCTCTCGTCTGTCATCTCCACAAAGCAATTTATGGCCTCAAGCAGGCTCCACGAGCATGGTTTGACAAACTGTCCTCTACTCTTTATAATCTTGGTTTCATATCTGCAAAATGTGACACCTCATTGTTCATTCACACCACCAGTACCACAACTGTATATGTTCTTGTTTATGTGGATGATATTCTTGTCACTGGCTCCTCTGCATCTGCTGTCTCTAAACTAATTCACACTCTCAATAAAGTGTTTCCTCTAAAAGATCTTGGTCATCTCCATTACTTCCTCGGCATTGAAGCTCATCAAACTTCCACTGGTGGATATCACCTTAGTCAATCCAAATATATTCAGGATCTTCTTCACAAAGCAAACATGACCGGATGCAAGCCCATGCCAACACCAATGGTGTCAACATGCAAACTCTCTGCACACAGTGGCCAACCACACCCTGACCCAACTCAGTATCGTTCTATTGTAGGTGCCCTCCAGTATGCAACCATAACGAGGCCAGACATTACCTTCTCTGTCAACAAAGTATGTCAATTTATGCATAATCCCTTAGATAATCACTGGAAAGCAGTCAAAAGGATACTTCGATACCTCAGTGGTACTGCATCTCATGGGCTCACCATTCAACCTTCAACTCATTTCCATCTTGCCGCCTACTGTGACTCAGATTGGGGGTCTGATGTTGATGATCGTCGCTCTACCAGTGGTTTCTGCATTTTCCTTGGAAATAACTTGATCTCCTGGTCCTCCAAGAAACAACCTGTAGTCAGCAGATCCAGTACTGAAGCTGAATACAGGTGTCTCGCAGCCACCATCGCCGAGCTCACCTGGATCCAGTCTTTACTCTCTGAACTTCATGTCTGCATTCCTCGATCTCCAACACTATATTGTGATAATCTCTCTGCTGTCATGTTATCTGCAAATCCAGTTTTCCACTCCAGAACAAAACACTTTGAGCTTAATTTACACTTTGTTAGAGAGAAAGTCAACAATCGTACTGTTTCTGTCCATCATATACCAGCTTTTGAGCAAATAGCTGATGGCCTAACCAAAGCTATTACATCTACGAAATTTTTGGAGTTCAAATACAAGCTTCATGTCTTAGAATTTAAGCCCACTCAGCTTGTGGGGGGATGAAAGGATACATATCCTATTGGGCTCATTTAGCCCATCAGCCCATCTATTTGTTACCTATTAGTTAGTGATTCTGTTACAAGTCTCTATCAGTATATATTGTGTAAATATGTAATCACAGTTCATTTTGATTCAGAATACAAAGTATTATTCAGTTTAACTTTCTTTCTTTTCTCTTGCATTCTCAATATCTTTTAGTTACCATTCCATATGTGTATGTAACTATGTATTCAACCTAAAGAATTTTAGTGGAACTTAATTTTAGCTTGAAATGGATATATAGGGTCTTGGAGACCAATTAATTATCTGGAAATCTTCCTCCAGAGCTTGGGAATCTATCACAGATTCAAAGACTGTAAGCACTTTATTTCATTTGCCATTTACGCCCCACTATGTTAATACCCTTTGGCCATTTGATTTGCTATATTGATGTTTTCTCTCCAAATATGAAAGACCAATGTTTGAAATCTATTTTGACTTCCATTCCTTAGATTCATCATTTATTGTTGTTGTTTTTGTCAATTATGTTTAGTCTACTTTCCTCCAACAATTTCATTGGGGAACTACCAGAAACATTGGCCAAGCTCACCACTACATTGCAGGATATGTAAGCTTCATATTTTTATTACACAATTTTAGTAATAACTAATTTAAATAATATTTTTTTTGAATTAATAGTAACCTGTCCTTGTTTTATACTGTCTCACTATGCAGTCGAATTGGGGACAATCAATTCTCTGGGAAGATACCTGATTTTATTCAAAGCTGGACAAGTCTCCAGAAACTGTATGAAATCTCCTTTTTGTTTTATTTCATTTTTTTTAGTCTACTTTAATTGTTTGAAATACACTATGTCTTATTTTCTGAAGTCACCAATAGTTGCTTTACTTGGATAGAATTATTCAAGGGAGTGGATTAAGTGGGCCAATTCCTTCTAAAATTTCACTTCTGCAAAACTTGACAGACTTGTGTGTATGATATTTTATAGATTCATATGATAAGCATGCTTACCGTGATGTCCAAGGTCCCGGCTTCGACTCGGCCTCTCTGCAAAAGCGGGGGTAAGACTTGACTCGTATGTCCTTCCCCAGATACTCACGAGTGGGTATTGAATTGGGTCGGCCCCTTTTCAAATTTTATTTACTTAGCTACGATTTTAATGTAATATGCACACTACAAAAAATACAGCGATTAGGTACGAGAATTTACCCACTGTAAATGTAGTCATGCCAAAAAATTTAGAAAGGCTCAAATTCACTACCCAAATTGGGTATCGTTGCAAAATTTAGGGATTGTTTCTTCTTTTTATCTCTGTTATAACATTACCCCTATTATGATACGATGGGGTTGCAATAGCCCTAAATATTTCTGATTCTCAAAACCTATATTCGAGGTACTTGGGAAAAATTGCTTCAGTTTTTCTATTTTTTCATCAGCAAAAGAGACTCTCTCTCTCTCTCTCTCTCGGAAAGATTTTGGAATTGTTTATGTTTCTTCCTCCAGAAACCATGAGCGGTACTCTCTCTTTCCCGACCTGTGAATCTTATGCTTTAATGCTTTAATGCAACTCAACGTTTCTTGCAGATCGAACCATTCAAACTCAAATGCTCGCTGAAAAATTCCACCGGTTCGTTCTTGACTGCGATCTGAAGCCACCGTCAACCGTTAACTGCTCAGGTTCTTGCACTGTCTTTTATCTAATTTTCCATTTCGAAGGATGAACAAGAAAATAAATATTAATCGCACTCGGATAATTAATTTAATATTCTCAGCCAAATTTTTTTTTAGGGCTTGCGATTTCGTTTATGTAGTATGTTTATCTTCTTGGGACTCATAACTACAGCTGCCACTGATAAATTGTGTTGCTCGTGCTCTGATGAAAGTAATGTTTGATTGGGTTATGCTCGAGACATTTCATAGCTGTATTTAACTCTATAGATTCAGAAAATCGAAGAACTTATCAATCTGGTGCTAGTGGCCAACCTGAAGTACAGAGGTTAAACTTCAAAAGGATTCAATGGCCTCCACGGCCATTGATTGCACCAATGCCACATATTGAATCCTCTGTTTCGAATCTGGTTCTCATATGTTTCATTATTACAGTTCCTTATTCTCTTTTTTTTCTCTTCTCTATTTGGGTTTCATTTTCAAAAAGGATTCAATGGCCTCCACGGTCATTGATTGCACCAATGCCACACATTGAATCCTCTGTTTTGAATCTGGTTCTCATATGTTTCATTATTACAGTCCCTTATTCTCTTTTTTTGCTCTTCTCTATTTGGGTTCCATCTCATTTATATCAAATTTAATATCTACCAGGCTTCAAAGTTTCTCCCACGCCAGCATACGGATGACACAGTTTCCAGGAATACTTCAAAAGATGCAGATGATGAAAAATTAGAGAAGCTTAGCATCTATGTATGTCTCTGTTCGGCTTGTAGGACACAACTAATGAAATTCATTTCCATTTCCCTCCTTTTCACTTATCTACTTTTTTTTTAATAAATGTAGGTTTTAATATTTTATCTTGTAGTTATTTCCTGAAACATGAATGATGAATCTAATTGCTCTTGTTTTCCTTTTTGTAAGTTCCTTTTATGGAAATCATGTAACAGGTCCAATACCAAAGGAGCTTGGAAACATCACCACTCTGAAAAGTTTGTAAGTTTCTGGTTTTATACATTTCAATTTGTCTTTATGTGTGTGTGTGTGTGTGTGTGTGTGTGTGTGTAAGTTTTAGAGGAACTTAAATTCAAATGGATAGGGTATTGGAGTTCAATCAATTATCAGGAAATCTTCCTCCGGAACTTGGGAATCTTACCCACCTTGAAAGACTATAAGTCCCTTACATTATTCATAATATTATTTTTGACAGTGTTAATTTGATGATTTTCTCCTGTTATGCATTTAATAGTTTCTTCTAGATACTGAACTATCTTACTGTGTATTTTTTATTTTCCTTAAAGAACAAGGTACCTTTATTGTCCGTGGAAGCACGGCATCAACTGCATATCTTTATTTTTGTCCTAGCTTATCGTCCATGTCACCTTTTGTGTTCTGACTATAGTGTTTGGAGGATTACAAGTGAGTATCTAATATGCTTTTATTATAAACTTTATTTGTTGAAAGCTTTTCTCTATTAATAAATCACTCTCGTTAATATAGATACGTCAGCGGAAGCACTCGAAAGACTCTATTAACAAAGAAAACTATGAAGCAGAAGCACAGAGTGGTACATAAATTTTATCAGTTATAGCATATGCTCTCTGTGTACTATTATTTTATAGTGTATCAAATTCAATATACCCTTTGAGATCAACATGATCATACTTTATATAGGCTAAATTTCTGTTTTTGTGGACCATGATAAACCATTGACAATAACTTTTATACAAATAATGTTGATCATTGAACTTTTTTTTTTATACATGAAACTGAAAGCTCATTGAACTTGTGCTGATTTATATGAAAAACTGATTTTAATTTTTTTCTTTCCCAATGTTATGTGATACCAAACTGATTTAATATATGACATACCATTTAGAAAATGTAACTCAGAGCATTATCCCATTGTAGGATAAAGCTAAGTAGCCTTAGCGGTCATTGAGTGTAAAGTTGGTAGCACCATTTTAGTTGTAGTAGTTTAGAAGGACTCAAATTTGAGCTTGTAAGTGAAATTCCAGTACAAAAGTCAGTGGCTTCTAGCTGGCTCTGGAATACCATTTGATTTTTTTTTTGTCAATTAGCTACTCTTGAATTGGGTCAATCCAGCATTAAGGCACTGTAGTGAGAAATCTTGGGAGGCTTAAATTGAATTGATTGATTGATTGGCATTCATACTTTTCTTTTCTTATTGTTTTCAAAAAGAACATGTGCATGATATGCCATTATTCAACAAAAAGAGGCTGTCGATAGATAAATGATGATAAGAGTAGGTACATGATATGCCATTTTCTTATGGTTTTCTTATTGGCTTTTTAATGTAACCAAGATTTCAAAATCAACTTCCTTTCCTTATTGTGTGAATCAATGCTTAAAATATTATATGCAGGAGAATTATTGACTTGAATGGATCTGATTCACCTTTTCCACAACTTAATAATATGACAAATTTGGAAATACTGTAAGATGTCTGATTTTATTATTATTATTTTCCGTATTTGAGTTAATTTCTCAATAAGAAAATGTTTTATGGGATAGAAAATAAAGAGATGCTCATGTCTTATTGCTAACACAACTTTACATATTGTTTGACTGGTTGCCAGAATATTGACGAGTTGCAATATTATTGGAAACTTGCCCGAATATCTTGGAAACTTGACTAGTTTGCAAGTATGGTAAGTGCTGCTTTATTTTCTTTTCCTTTTTGTTTTGTTGATGATGATAACTCTTACTTTAGAATTAACCTTTTCTATAGTAGCTCCTTCTTGTCTGATGCAATTGCTAATTACAGTGCAACCATATATAAGGAATGTGATTGAATACTTGTTACATGTCAACAAAGACACGAACGATGAAGTGGTCCTTGAAGCCTGTAAATATAGGTGCTATTCATTTTGGGATGTTATTTTCTCAACATTACAATTTGTAGCTCGAGTTCATCATGTAGCTTCTAGATATTATGTACTTTCTTGTGTGTTGGGAGGGGATTTAATGAGGTGTCTATAATATATTGTATTCTCTGTGCTTTTAACTTGTTATTTTTCTTATTTCTTGATTATATAATTTATTTATTTTTAATTATTATATGATCTATTTAATACTGTGGAGGTGTGGATACAGCATTCCCTGACCATCCCTTTTATTTTTTTTAAATATACCATTAAATTAGCCACGATTAAGCAGTGGTTAAATAAAACCGTAACTGAGGCTAAGTAATTGTTACCACGGTGACAAAAGCAGTAGCTATGTAAACAAAAAGGCGTGGGTAAAATAAAGCAACGCCGCATTTAGTTACGTTTGAAGAAGTCGTGGTAACATTCATTAGACACGGTGTTTGTGTATGTTAGCCACGATTTTACCCGTGGCTAAATGGCCCTTTTTTTGTAGTGGCAGGAGAATTAGAGACCTGAATGGATCTGAATATTCACCTTAATGCTCTGACCCTTTCAGAAATAGAAAATCAAAAAAGAAGTATAGGAGGTACTCGTGACCTATTGTTATCTCTGTTACTGTTATAGGAGGTACTCAGCCTCTAAGTAATATCTCTTTCAGAGACCTCAGCTTTAACAAATTGAGTGGACAAATTTTTGGGTTTAAACTTTAAATTAAATAAAAGAAAATAGAAAATGAAAGGTTTTATGGTGAAGAGGTGTGTCCCTTAGGAATTTTTTAGAGGACAATTAATGTGTTTTAGATTTCCGAAGTTGGTCTTTAGTATTCCTAGTTATTTACTATTGCTTATAAATAGCTCTATGTAAATCATTGTTTGTATGGCTTGAAAAGATACAGTAATTCAAAGAGGAATATTCAGAGACTTGCTTATGTGTTTGAGTGTTTGAGAGAAACACCATTAGAGGACCTATGAATTACAAATTGGTATCAGAGCTATGGAGAGTGTGACCACTACTAGCATGTCGTTGCCCCGCCTGACAAAGGCGGATTATGTGAATTGGAGCATTAGGATGAAGGCTCTGCTCGGATCCCAGGATGCTTGGGACGTTATCCATGAAGGTTTTGCAGAACCTGCAACCACTGCAGGATTTTCAGCAGCTCAAAACAAGGCGTTGAAAGAGACGCGTGCGAAGGACAAGGCTGCTTTATACATGTTATTCCGAGCTGTAGATGAGTCCGGATTTAAGAAGATAGCAAGTGCGACGACGTCAAAGGAAGCGTGGGACATCTTGGAGAATGTATATAAAGGAGCTGACCAAGTTAAGCAGGTCCGAATTCAAACTCTGCGTGACGAGCTGGAAGGAATAAAGATGAAAGATTCAGAGGGTGTATCCGATTTCATCACCCGAGTTCAAGCCGTGGTGAATCGGTTAAAACAGAATGGAGAGGAATTATCTGAGAATAGAATTGTTGAAAAGATTCTGAGGTCGCTGACAGACGACTTCGAAAACGTGGTATGTGCAATTGAGGAGTCTAAGGACTTGGCTACGCTTTCTGTTGAAGAGATAGCAGGTTCTCTTGAGGCGCATGAACAACGCAAGAAAAAGAAGAAGGAAGAGACACTGGAGCAAGCACTCCAGACAAAAGCAACAATTAAGGATGAAAAGGCACTCTACTCTCAGAATGTCCGAGGTAGAGGTCGTGGACGAGGTGGACGTGGAAATGGCCGCGGTGGTCGAGGCCGAGGTCAGGAGGTGAAGCATGAGAAAGAGCTGAGACGAGTCAGCAAAACTGGAGAGGTAGAGGACGCGGCCAGGGTGGAAGAGGTCGGTGGTCGAACCAAAGTAATGTAGAATGTCATAAGCTTGGCAAGTATGGTCATTACGCAAGAGATTGCAACTCGGACAGATGCTACAACTGTGGCCGAGTTGGGCATTTCGCTAAGAATTGCCGAGATGAAAGAAGAGTTGACGAGGCTTCAAACCTCACTGCAGAAGGAGAAATAAAAGATGGAGTTATGATGTTAGCACATGGTGAGACTAGCTCGAAGGTTGAGACGGAGTGGTACTTGGATACTGGTGCCAGTAATCACATGTGTGGTTACAAACATCTGTTCAAGGAGTTGAAAACGGTGGAAGCCGGACATGTTTCTTTTGGAGACGCGTCCAAAATTGATGTGAAAGGCCATGGTACGATCTGCTTCTTGCAAAAGGATGGACGAGTTGGTACAATTCGGGATGTGTATTACGTGCCTGAGCTCAAAAGAAATATTCTGAGCATTGGACAGTTGATGGAGAAAGGTTACTCGGTTCTAATGACAGACCGAGTTCTGCTGTTGAAAGACAAACAAGGGCGTATGATAGCCCAAGTTCAGATGGAGAAAAACAGAATGTACAAGTTGAGTTTAAGGAGCATGGAGGTCGGCTGTCTGCAAGCCGAGGTGGAGGATAAGATGTCTCTGTGGCATCAACAGTTTGGACACCTTCATTACGGTGGTCTAGTCGAGCTGATGAAGAAGAACATGGTAGTAGGACTGCCAAAGATAAATTCTGAAGGAAAGTTCTGTGAAGACTGTGTGCTGGGTAAGCACGCAAGAAGCCCGTTTCAAAGGATGGCAATATACCGAGCTAAGCAGCCTCTAGAGTTGATACATACCGACCTGTGTGGACCCATAACTCCGGGGTCCTTCAGTGGAAAGAGATATTTTGTTTCGTTTATTGATGATCTCAATCGTAAGACTTGGGTATATTTTCTGAAGGAGAAGTCCGAGGTGCTAGAGGCCTTTAAGAAGTTCAAAGTGATGATAGAAAATGCAACTGGGAGATACATCAAGTCGGTCCATTCTGACCGAGGTGGCGAGTACATTTCAACAGCCTTTCAAAAATATTGTGAAGAACACGGGATAAGGCGGTTCCTAACCACACCGTACTCACCACAACAAAACAGAGTTGTTGAGAGAAAGAACCGAACTATCTTGGATATGGTGCGTTCTATGTTGAAGACTAAGAATATGCCTAAGGAGTTTTGGGGAGAAGCCGTACAATGTGCTGTGTACGTGCAGAATAGATGTCCGCATTCAAGTGTGAATGATAAAACCACACAAGAAGCATGGAGTGGTCTAAAGCCATCAGTGGCTCATTTTAAGATTTTTGGTAGTGTTGCATATGCACACATACCGGACCAGCTCAGAACGAAGCTTGAAGATAAGAGTAAGAAGTTTGTGTTTATTGGATATGATGAGAAGACAAAGGGGTACAAGTTGTTGGATCCCGTCAATAAAAAGGTATTGGTAAGCCGAGATGTGAAGGTAAATGAAGAAGATGTATGGGACTGGGGTAGTCCATCCGAGGTGAATGTTGAACCCGGGAAAGAGTCAATTGAGGTCGGACAACCTTCGAACCATATCCCGACTAATCCTGAAATCTCTGATGATGAAGAACAGAGACAACCGAGAATGAGAAGCTTGCAAGACTTGTATGACTCAACTAACGAAGCACATCTCATTTGTTTGTTGGCAAATTCTGAAGAAGTGAGTTTTGAAGAAGAAATTCGAGATGAGAAATGGCAATCATCCATGGAGGAGGAGATTAAAGCAATAGAAAAGAACAAGATATGGGAGTTAGCCGAGCTTCCAAAAGGAAGTCGGCCCATTGGTGTGAAATGGGTGTACAAGAAGAAAATGAACACTAAGGGGGAAATCGAAAGATACAAAGCCCGGCTAGTGGCGAAAGGGTACAGGCAGAAGGCCGACATTGACTATAACGAGGTGTTCGCGCCCGTAGCAAGAATGGAGACAATCAGGCTATTAATTTCTCAAGCAGCCCAGTTCGGATGGCCGATCTATCAGATGGACGTGAAATCGGCATTCTTAAATGGAGCACTCGAGGAGGAGGTGTATCTGGAACAACCTTCGGGATTCATGAAAGCCGGACAAGAAAGAAAAGTATTGAGACTGAAGAAAGCTTTGTATGGTTTGAAGCAGGCCCCAAAAGCCTGGAACACAAGAATTGACGATTACTTCAAGAATGATGGACTTGAACAATGTCCGTATGAATATGCACTCTACGTAAAGAAGAAAGGATGTAAAATTCTACTTGTTGCTCTATATGTTGATGATCTGATTTTCTTGGGTAATGATGAAGGGATGATTCAAGATTTTAAGTAGAAAATGACGAAGGAGTTCGAGATGACGGATCTCGGTCTAATGAGATACTTTCTTGGTCTGGAGGTCAGACAAGACAAATCCGGGATCTTCCTCTTTCAGGAAGCCTATGCAAAGGAAACTTTAGAAAAATTCAAAATGAGCGATTGCAACCCGGTTTCAACCCCCATGGAACCCGGCGTTAAACTTTCAAGATATGATGGAGGAGAAAAGGTAGATCCGAGTGTTTATCGTAGTCTAATTAGAAGTCTGAGGTACTTGACGTGTACAAGGCCGGATCTGTGTCTGAGTGTTGGAATAATAAGCCGATTTATGGAAGAGCCGAGCTATACCCATTGGAAGGTGGCAAAAAAGATTTTAAGATATGTTCAAGGAACAATCTCGCAAGGACTTCATTATTCGAAGTCGGACAAGTACAAGCTGACAGGCTACTCGGATAGTGACTGGTGTGGAGATGTTGATGACAGGAAAAGCACGACTGGCTATGTGTTTTTCATGGGAAACACGACTTTCATGTGGGTGTCGAAGAAGGAACCCATTGTGACTTTATCTCCATGCGAAGCCGAGTACGTTGCTGCTTCCTGTAAGAACCCGCACCGCTAATTAAGGAAATTAATTGATTAAATGTGATAAATTAGTAATTGATTCCATAATTGACCTTAATAATTATTATGTGGCTTAAATAATTATAGTAAGTGGGTAAGAATGCTGCTAGTCGGTATAAATGTGTACCGAAAAAGTATCCCAGAAAATTATAATAAGTGCATGATAATTACTAAAATATTATATAGGACTTGTAAAACGAATTTAAAGTTAAAATAATGTGATCTGATGCCAGAACTGATACTAGCTATGGAAAAGCGCGTACCGGAAAGTTATTCAGAAAAATAAAATAAAAATATGATAATTCTTAGAAAAATGAGTAGGTTAAGATTCCAAAGTTTGGGATCAAGATCTTTTGCGTAGCTATTAAGGCTAATACTGCGCGTTGGTGACTTAAATGCCTATAAATACAACTTTAAGCACAATGCCCTAGGCCATACTCTTTCCTTACGTGACGTGTGGCTGATCAGCCTTCTCCCTTGTGCTCCATTGCTGCCTTCTTCACCTTGAAGACCAAGAAGCCATCTTTCTTCTTGGCTTCTTCATCAAAACACTTTGTGACGGTGTGTATGTGACTTGTGAGTGTGGAGAGTTATTTTTGGGAGTGTCCAGCCACTGAGTGTGTGAGGGTTGAGGGGCTGAGTTGGTGTTCCTTTGGTGTGAGCTCTTATTCTTGGCTTGTGGAGCTTCAAGGAGCTTCCTTTGTGTTGTAAGGGCCAAGCTTTGTGGCATTTTCGCACACATTGTTTGACCTGAGTTTTGGAGCTGTTGAGAGAGCTCCAAGAGCATCATCCACCTCTGTTTTGGCTTGTGGTATGATCATCACCTTTGAACTTGAGTTTTTATGCTTAAAAATGGAACCTTGATGCATGTAAAGGCTAAAAGATGTAACTTAACTTTGTGTAATGTCAAACACACCTAGAAATGCATGCTTTAGGGTCTTTAATCGGTAAAAACCCAACCTTGGATGGATATCTTCACGAAAATGCAGAACTGCATTCTGTCGTGAAATATCCGAATATTTGTCGAGCAGATTTCCGGATATTGATATCCGGATATGGGATCTGGATATTCTGATATTATATATCTGAATATGGTCAGTGAGATATCCGCATATTGCATATCCGGATATGCCCCGAGGAATATCCGGATATTCTGGGATTTCGAAGAATAGTAGCTTTACTGTTCATACAGTAGGCTATTGGGGGTTTGTGGACCCTAGATTAAGGAGGTCGAACTTCTGTAATTAATGGACTAAGTCAGAATAATGTGATTAAGGGCTTGTGGCTTTGTTAGAAGCCTTAAGACGTAAAACGTAAAGTAAAGACGTTGTCTTTTTATTGTGTGCTTGAGATGCATGTTTATTGATATGTTAATGGTCCATAACAGATTGTAATACTGCTGTGTTTGGACTTTGAGCTTGTGGCTTGGATAGCTAGCTTAAGAGATAAGTTTTCGTGTCCTCGGTTTAGCCATGTTGTGGTTCCACCATGTCCCACGGGGATGTGGTTTATGCATGCTGAGTTACATGCTTTGATGTTTGGAAATGCTGTTGAGCTAATATATGCTTGTGCTTTTATGATATGCATGTGATGTCCACCTATACGGTAAGCCTGAGTATGTAGTACATACAAGATGGTGAGGCTGTGGGTGAGGTGCAAGCGGTGTTCCTTGTACTCATGTGGGTATAGATGTATTCCTGCATTTCTCTGGCAGTAGATAGCGATAAACACACATGTCATAGATATCTGTTGCACTGCATAGTTTTGGAACTTGTATTGAATTACTGTTTTTAGAACTTATATTGCACATGTAAGTGAGCTTGGGGTGGAAGATCCTTGAGGACCCCTTGTCTTACTGAGATTTCTTTGATTAGAGATCTCACCCCACGTTTGGGGACACTTATTTCAGGTTCAGGTAATGTTGAGGTCTCAGGTGGCAGGAGGCCAAAGTTGAGCTAGATAGTGCTGATTATATGCTGATTGTACCTATTGTTATTATGCTGTTAGCTTCATCTATGTTTATGGAGTATTGTGCTGAGACTTGTTTGACTTTGCTGTTTATTTGGTGAGCATAGGGTTTGTCCATGCCACGTAGACTTGTTATGTCTTAGTTTTATTCGATGTTGTAATAATGTATCAGGATATTGTTCAGACTACGTGATGTAGATCCGTGATTTTAGATACACATTTATCCTTATGTTATGAGGTATTTCAGTTAGTTGTCTTGCAATTCACATACAGGCAGTGTTTTTATGAAATTGATTAAGTAATCAAGTTGGTAATTAATAATGACGTCATAATTGAAAAGAAAAAGAATATTCCGTATTTTTAATTAAGCACTGCTTAATACGATGTAATGTTAATATTCCGGGTATACACGGGGTGTTACACTTCCTGGTGTGTTTGTCATGCAATTTGGTTGAGAAATCTATTGAGCAAATTGGAGCAAGAGCAAGTCGGTCCCACCGAGATCCGAGTTAACGACAAATCTGCGATCGAGTTAGCAAATAACCCGGTCAATCATGATAGGAGTAAGCATATTGATGTCAAGTTTCACCCCTTTTTCCAATAAGCATATTAAAGGATCCTCTATGAACCTTGAGCTTATTGAGATGTGTTATCTCACCCCGTTTGGGGACATCATTTAAGGTAATCAGAGTAGTGGTGATGCTTCTAGGGACAAGGCCCCCGCAGTGGAGTAGTGGATGATGCAACTGATATTTGATATTATGTTTAGACTTTATGGTGGCATGCAGATTTGTTAACATGCTTAATTATTGTATTGAGATTATGTTATGGATTTATTTAGGCTCATGATTGTATCCTTAGAGCCATGGATTATTTACTGATGTTATATTTTAAGATTAATATAGACTTGATGTATGCATTCAGTTAATTGGGGCATGGAGCCTTAATGTCTGTATTGACCCGAGCGGGGATCGCAGTCCGTGTGGGACTTGCGAGCTGTCTGTTTAAATTTTGTATCTATCAAGTTAACTGTATGTGTGGGATCCATGTTTCCTGTTATCCAAAATACAGCTGTTATGTTGTCCGTGAGACTCCGTCGGGAATGACACTTAATGTTTTATCCGGATGGTCAACGACCATTAGTGATGGCCAATGATTTTTAGTTAGTAGACTTAGACGTTAACCTTACGCTAATGCAATATATCAAATAAACAATGTGAAAATGTTTTAAAAATATTTTGAAAAAAGTTTACTCGTATTTTTACAAATGTTTTATAATTCTTTTAAAATAAATTCTTCTGCTGTGTATGCTAAATATCATGTATGTTAACAACCGGAGTACTACAGGGTGTTACAGGAGCACATGATCTTATTGGATTTTAAATTTGTCTATTGACATTTTTGTTTTTATTATATGCTTCAACTTTGTCTTTTATCATGTGAACTGATGAGTATATAAAAAAAATAATCACCCACTTTAGTTTATTGCTGTTGTGGCTACCCTACAACTTAATACTACATACTCTAGTATAAGACCTTTGCTGCTTGTTCCCTGGACTGTACACTATAGAGTACAAACTATACTATTGTACTAATCAATTTTTTACTTTGTCTTTTAAGAAGCCAAGGTCTTTTAAGTTTCTTTTTTTTTCACATGTTGTTTTTGTCGGTTTCTGCCTTGTTATTTCTCCTATTCATTTTAAAAATAATTTTATTTTAAAAAAGTCTTAATCAGTATGCAAGGCTGGCATAATTATTATCCATACAAAGAGTGAATGTGAAACCAACAGTTCTGGTCCACTCTTTTTTTCCTTTTTAAAAAAACCATTTTCGTTTCTTCAGGAATACAAAAATGCAAGCATATGATAGAGGGTCAATGATAGATTAACGACTAGTTTTATAGACTAGGGTCATTAATATAAATTAGAGTCAAACAAATTCATTAATTGCTTTATTAAAAAATATCTTTAATATCATCAATAACTATATTGAAAAAATAAAAACACGCAGGAGATTATTGGATAACTCTTATATTAATAGCGAGATTAAACCATTCAAATAAATCAACAGAGAGAATCGACGTCATATTAGTGGTTTTGGCATTTCACGACATTAAAAATTGCAGTACATAATCTCTCCTACAATAAATAAATAACACAAAGCTCGAGAATAGGTCCTTAAATAATGGGAGCACATGGTCCTACTGGATTTTAAAATTGTCTATTGACATTTTTGCTCTTATTGTATGCTTCAACTTTGTCTTTTATCATGTGAACTGATGAGTATATATAAAAAAAATCATCCACTTTAATTTATTGCTGTTGTGGCTACCCTACAACTTAATACTACATACTCTAGTATGAGACCTTTGCTGCTTGTTCCATGGACTATACACTATAGAGTGTTGGACAAGTGGCTTCAATACTCAAGAGGGGGGTGAATTGACTTTTACAAAATCTTTTCGTAAAATGTCTCCTTTGATATTTTAAAGAGTATTTATTTAATAAAGTGATTTAATAAGGAAAAAATCTAAGTGTGAGAGCAAGTGTGTGATCAATAAAGTAAGCAAGCAAATAAATGAACACAATCTAAAAATGCAATTTCAATACTAAAGTAAAGAGTTTAAGGCTAGAGAAATTACAAACTAGATGTATCCTGACTCGGTCACCACCATTGTGACCTACGTCTAGACTGAAGCCGCTCGATCAAATCTTTTCACTAGCTATCAAGCTTAAGGTTGCTTGACAAACCACTACAACCTTTCAAGACTTCAGACTCTTGATGCCTTATAATTTTTCACTCCAGATTTTCTTAGGATTTTGGTGACCTCTTGTAACAGCCCGTTACGTACCGGTATTGTTAACATTGATTATGATATTAAGCGCAGTTACAATCACAGTAATTGGGTTAATAAAATTACGGGCAAACTTTTTTTTTTCTTTTATCGTATTCCTTTTCATAACATAACCTTTTTCCGTAATCAATTAATACAACACTATAATTGTAAATGCAATACGCGGAAGCATTCAACTTAATCAACAACACTAATCTTTCTTTTTATCCAACTCATTTAAACCCATCAACTCATTTTCATTTCTTACCAAGTTCTAGCCCTTTGCATAAGCTACGCGTGGTTTCAAACCACGTACCATGTGGAGTTCTACCCATCAAGTTAAACCCCTTTCTTTTAGTCTAGAAAAACTTAAATTTTCAAAAATTACACTGTGGTAATCGATTACCAGTGGGTGGTAATCGATTACCACCTGTCAAAAACGAGACAGTAGTTGATTTTTCACCTCCTCTGTTCTGGTAATCGATTACCAACCTTGGGTAATCGATTACCTCACATGGTAATCGATTACCAAGCCCCAGTAATCGATTACCAGTGAAGACAGTAGCCAAATTTCGTCCCCTGTTGCATGGTAATCGATTACCATGCTTGGGTAATCGATTACTATGCAGCAAAAGTGACAGATTACAGCATTTTCAGCCCAAAAGGGGTTGTGTAATCCATCCCAAACATCTTAGTACTCCCCACAACACTTAAACATACTCTAATGTAGGCCCTAGGCCCATCAAACATGCATTTTCATTCAATTATGCATCATTTACAAAGTCTTTAATATAATGGCCATTTTACATCAAATATGGACCATTTTACAACATTCTTGCCAAGGCTTCAAATACAATGAATGTGGCAATGGACAAGTCCCATGCTCACTCAAATATACAATAGATACTAAAGTCCTACATATACATCAAATTGAAAGAATTCAACATGTAGTCATGAACATACAAGGCATGGCATTTTCAACATGCACAAGTTCATGATCTAAGTCCTAAGCATAAAACATATGCAAAGTATGTCCCAATCCAATGCTCATCACATGGTGCCTCCAATATGCACCTCATGCTCCACTCTTCCAGGCTCAACCTGACCTGAAATGATGCCCCAAAACACGGGGTGAGATATATAAATATATCTCAGTAAACCAAGGGCCCTGGAGGTTTCTCCACCCCATGGCTCACTCAATGTGCAAATATAACATCATACAATATGCAAGCAATGCAATATCACCAACCAACTGGAGACAACCCAAGAACATCCACGCATGGATTCATGTTCAAGGACTCCATCATATAACTCCCGAGACAATCCTGGCGCCTCTCCCATGGTTGAGAAGACTCCATGGCAAAACCCAACCGGAACTCCTCATGAGCCCTATCCGGCGGATGTCCCCCGTTTGGATCATCCTGGTGTCGCTCCCAGAGTCGACCCCATGGCACATTCCAACTGGCACTCCGTCACGAAATGATCCAGCGGATGTCCAAACCCAACACACGTCAACTGGCCAGTGACCAAACAATTTTCATAAAATCCAAGCAATATGCATACAAGCACACAATCACACAATGTCATAACCACAAAATCCAACCACAACCTTCCACTAGGTGTGGTGGAGCACACAAGGGCTAAACCCCAGTTCCAAAGGTTACCTCAACACCGAGCCCATGCTCCAAACGTAAGCTCCAAGCTTACCCGCTTCCAAAGCGTCCAAAAGAGGCAACCTAGATAATCCACAACATGATTATCAATCCATTTCCAAATCAAACATTAAATCTCAAGTAATCATTCATTTTACTTCAATCTCTTTTATAGATCAATTTACCAAATACATCATGAATCACCCATTCTTTGCTTTTCATTCCACCATACACACTATACCATCATCCAATTAACATCATTTTATATCATACAATCTCAACTACACAACTTTTACATCATTTTTCCTCCAAACCCCTCTATGGTTCGAATTCCTCAAAGGATAATTCTACAAGGTTTTCAATTCCATTTTAACACACACACTAATCACACAATCACATTATCAATCTATACCAACGGTCCATCATTCAATTATTCAATTACACCACATACCGATTTTCATGAAAATTCCTCAAATTTTCCTAAGTTAAAAACCCAAACTTTTTCACCAAAATTTATCATAGCATTTCTAGCATTCAAGCATCATTCTAAGGCATTTTCATCTAATAGCATTTTTCCATTTGGGCTCTCTATCATCACACATCTAAGATTAAAGATTCAAAGCATAATTTCTAGATCTACAAAATCAACCATCAAAGTACCACAAATATACTCACCATCTAGTGTAGGAACACCACCAAGGCTTCACCAATCCAAAGGAGATTCAAAAACTCCAAAAACTCCAAGAACACAACATGGTTCGGATCCGTCCATGCCCAAAACGCAGCAATGGAGGCGGTTTCATGGCTTAAGAGTACCACCAATGGCTTTAGAAGGTTGTTTGCATCAAGTTTCAAGCCAAAGATCACTTGATTTGGTTGAGAAATGAGCAAGTTACAAAGAAAAGGGATTTTGGAGCCATTTTGGCCATGGAGGGCTGCACCTTCACGGGAAAGAAGAGAGGGAGGGGAGAGAAATGTTGTGCATTTGTGACTTTCAAGTCACTTAAACCACCCGCGGGTCCCACACGCGTTTTAACTTTAATCCCGATAAAAATTATGATCACAAATTCTTAATCTACACATTTTTCCAGTCCATGACATATTTTTCTTTCCTCAAAATACTCATAAAAATTTCACACTTATCGGTACACTCATACCGCAGTATCTTTCACTTAAAAAGTCACTATTCATCACTTTTTCACAATTTTGCCTACCCACTCAATTTTCCGTCCTGATTCCATTTCCAGCATTATTTTTGTCATATTAATTCTCTAACTCCATTTTTCATGCCTCGGTTTACGTTTTTGGCAAATTACCATTTTGCCCTTTTTGCCCATTTTGGCCCTAATTCTCGGATTTTCACTAATCCATCCCTCTTAACCCACATTTTATCAAATAAATTCACATTTAATTTCCCGAGGTGTTATACCTCTCAAGTGTATAAGGTTCACTCTCCTAACTATTCAAGAAATCAAATAGAGGTGTTTAGGAATGGCTAAGTACTCTCAAAGTACAAATAATACATGTTGAAGAACAATGGTTGTTGACAGTCTCACAAGAATAAAACTCAAAGAGAATTTATGTTCAAGAAGACAAGAATGATGCAAGTAGAATGATAATAAATGTGTAATAATGATCAAGAAGTGTGTCCCATCAAGGGGAACAATAATCTCTATTTATAGAGGCCCCTCATGGCTGTTTTTCAATCATTTGCGCAAACTAGCTATTTTATGGCCGTTATTTTTGTCTTCTGGTGCAGTAGGAATTGATTCCTTTCATGTGGGAATCGATTCCCATCTTTTCGAGTGAGATGGAATTGATTCCTTGTATGTTCATGCATTGTTGCTTGAATTGTGGGATATGTCTGTGATCTTTGGCTAGTAGATGTGTGTGATTTGGACTTCCGCTGGATAGGTCTCTTGAGGAGTTTAAGTTGGGTTTTGCCATGGGGTCTTCTCATCCATGGGAGAGGCACCAGGAAGCTTCTCGGGAGTTATATGATGGGATCCTTGAATGAGATCCTTGTGTGGATGTGTTTGGATGTGAGCCTAGTTGGTTGTGATTTTGTATATTATGCATTTTATATGATGTTTATTTTTGCACATTGAGTGAGCCATAGGGTGGAGTGATCCTCTAGTACCCTTGGATTACTGAGATATATTTGTATATCTTACCCCGCGTTTGGGGACATCATTTCAGGTCATAGTGAGCATAGAGGACCGTCAGGCAAGAGGCTTGTGTAGAGGAGGATTGGACCTTGGTGTGCATATGGAGAGCATAGCATTTTGAAGGAATAAATTTGACGTGTATAGCATAATCGTTAGCATTTTGAGACTTAGATCATGAATATATTGCATGTTAATATTTCCATGCTTTTGGGGGTGTTTATGATTAGATCCTAAATCTTTTGTATTTGATTCACATTTCATGTCTATTGTTTATATTGGTACTTTGGTGAGCATGGGACTTGTCCATGGCCACCTATTTTGTGTTAAGAGGCAATAAGATATTGGTGATGTAAAATGATCCATATGATGTGTAAATGGCAAAGGAAATGGGGAAGAATGTAATTGATACATTACATAAAGAGTATGAATGATGGAAGGGCATAGAGCCTACATTAATACTTGTTTAAGTTGTATGTCGAGCATCAAAGTGTTAGGAGTAGAAAACATGATCCAGTTAGTGATTTAAAAGTTGTCAATATGTGATTCTGCAGTATAGGAATCGATTCCCAATTAAAAGGAATCGATTCCTAACATCACAGTGGCTGAATTTTATGTCCTCTGCTTCAGGGAATTGATTCCTCAAAACAGGGGAGCCAAATTTTAGCTATTGTTTGTTACAGTAGTTGTTGGGAATTGATTCCTTGAAGTTGGGAATCGATTCCCAACGTACAAATTTTGAGAATGTTTCATTTTATAACCTAGATTTAATGCTATTGCTTGGAGGGGTTAAAATTAATAAGTTTTATGCTTCCGCATGTTTTGCATTTACAATTACGGTGTTGTTTTAATTGATTACGGAAAGGGTTAATGTTTAAAGAAAAGAAAGTATTAAAAGAGAAAAAGTTTACCCGTGATTTAATTATCTCAATTACTGTGATTGTAATTGCGCTTAATACCATACGCAATGATAACACTACCGGTACGTAACAGACTGTTACATTTAAGGTTAGAGAAATTACAAACTAGATGTATCCTGGTTCGATCACCACCACCGTGTCCTACGTCCAGACTGAAGCTACTCGATCAAATCTTTTCACTAGCTATCAAGCTTAAAGGTGCTTGACAAACCACTATAACCTTTAAAGACTTCGGGCTCTTGATGACTTACAAATTTTCACTCCAAATTTTCTTAGGAATTTGGTGACCTCTCAGTATAGGGTTCACTCCCCTGACTATTCAAGAAATCAAATGGAGGTGTTTAACAATGACTAAATACACTCAAAGTACAAATAATACAAGTTGAAGAACAATGATTGTTGACATTCTCACAAGAATATAGCTCAAAGAGAATTTATGATCAAGAAGACAAGAATAATGCAAGAAGAATGATAATAAATGTGTAATAATGATCAAGAAGTGTGTCCCATCAAGGAGAACAGTAATCTCTATTTATAGAGGCCTCCCATGGGTGTTTTTCACTAATTTTCGCAAACTAGCCATTTTATGGCCGTTATTTTTGTCTTCTGGTGCAGTAGGAATCAATTCCTTTCATGTGGGAATCGATTTCTTTCATGTGGGAATCGATTCCCATCTTTTCCAGTGAGAGGGAATCGATTCCCATATGAAGGGAATCGATTCCCAGCCTTTTGGAAAGGCTGAAAATTCGTTCTATAGCTTTCTACTTTACTTTAAAATTCTTTCTAACATGTTCAATTACTTGATTAAATTTGAAAACATATTTTAATAGATGTATTATGATAGAAAACCTTTTTGCTATCAAATGGTGATTTGATGCATACATTTTAACAGAAATGTATTTAGCTTTTTCATGCAAGAGGTCAATTATTCTCAGAATGAATTCTAAGTCCTAAAGTATATTCCTTGACAATTCTTGGACTTGGATTCTTCTTTTGAAGCTTGAATCTTGATGGGCTTCATGAATGTTATTTGATTATTTTCTTTTTGATTGTTGTACCTTGAGGCCTTCTTTCCATGCTTTGTTTTTTATCATCAAAATCCTTGAATCTTTGTATTTTGCATTGGTTCCACAATCTCCCCCTTTTTGATGATGACAAACTTAAATTGAGAAGAAGGTTAGAATAGCATGAATGTTTAAAGATAATATCAGGACCCCCCCTCAATTCATACTTCTATTTAACCTTTGTAGTTTATCCTCTCCCTTTTTAATTTAATGTGTGTACTTCTTTACACATAATGAGTGAGTTGTGGAAATTTCTCAATTTATATACTCTTCTCCCCCTTTGGCAACATAAAAAAGAAGCATATAACACAGAGATAAATAAGAGAGCAGTAATGATAACTAGCAGCCAAAGCAAAACATAACAGTTGAAGAAGAAAAATAAAGCGCAGAGTCAAGCATGATAGAGAGCATAATATGTCCAAAATATCCAAAGTGTAAAAGAGATAACATAGAGAGCCAAAAAGCAGAAATTATAAAAGAGAAACCTAAATGGCATCAGGGCCAGGTGGAGGAGGAGTTGAAGATGGAGATGGAATGCCAAGGTGATGCTTAATGCGCTGTAATCGCAACTCCATACCATCTTTCCTGGAATGGCCTGCTGTGAAACCAAATTCCATTGAAGTCTTCAATTGATTAAGGGTAGTGAGGATGAAGGCCAAAGTATGACCCACAGAGGAAGAGGGATCATCATGAGAGCTGGCAGGAGGAGACTGATGAGGAGGATAATCACCCTGAACGGCATCTGAAGGTGCAGCTGTTGCTGCTGGAGGATCAGTCACACGACGCCATATACTGTCAATTTTCTTGATTTGCATATGAGCAAGCAGATGTTCTCCAAAATAGTGTAAGTCGTCTTTCATAAATTCACCTTCATTTAACTTACTGAAAGCGCATGAAATGACAAACTAGTGGGGCATAGGGAAGAGAGCCAGAGCTCTTAGCTTTCATCATGAGAGAGCAAATGTAGGCAGACCAGTTAAAATGAATCCCTGAATGAATGACCCACATAAAAAATAGATCATAGTCATACACAACAGAATAGTTGGAGGCCCGAGGAGATAGCATATGAGAGACCACATAGTGTAGAATTCTGTAAAGATACGTCCATGTTTGGTGCAAAGAGACGTGTATGAATATATTGATAGATGTATATGATACTTACAAACTCAATATATTGAGACCCTTCAGCGTACTATCATAGCCAATTTGATGAATTAGTAATACTAAAAAAAATATTAATAAATTTGAGTTAATGTAAAGTCACTGACTGAATGTGCATTGTCCACATAGGCATAATTTTGAATGTTGCAAAGGTATTTTATTTTATTTGAGAGATTTATTAAAATAATCAAAACTATTTTTCAAATTGATCCTATGTATTAAAACAATCAATTTTTTTAGTTATTTTCTCAACTCTAACAGCTACTGGTATCAATTACAGTGAATATATATGTATGTATGTATGTATATATATATATATATATATATATATATATATATATATATATATTTATATTGAGGGGTTGAAAATAGACTTGCATGAAAGTGACATGGCAAATGGTGCTAGAGTTGAAAGAACATCACAGGTGACATTCCTATTGATTTGATTATCTAAAATAATCCTGTTATCAAGTCCTCTATCTCCACCGGATGAACGTCCAATTACTCTCCAATTCAAGTTCTTTACCTTTTCTGTTATTATTTGTAGTACTTTCACTGTAACACATGACAAATCAAGTAGTTATTTGGTGTATGCTTTTTTTTATAATTTCTCCTTGATTTATTAATTAATGACTAATTCAGAAGAGATCGACTTAAATGGAAGATAACTTTTCCTTTTTTGGAAAAGGAGCTCCCAAAAAATTATGCACCGGGTGTATATTAAAAAAATCCCACATTATATTCAGGTAGGGCCTGGGTGTCTGTTGATGTTTGGTTGACCAAAATTTATCTTCTCAATATTTGGGTAAGTTTATAAGATTGGTGTTTGGTTGACTAGAATTTATCCTTCGAATATTTGTGTAAGCTTCAGAGTTGATGTTTGGTTGACCAAAATTTATCCTGCGAATATTTGGGTAAGTTTATGAGTTGATATTTGGTGGACCAAAATTTGTCCTGTGAATATTTGGATAAGTTTCTGAGTTGATGTTTGTTTGACCAAAATTTGTCCTGGGAATATTTGGGTAAGTTTTTGAGTTGATTTCTGTTTGATTGTGAAATAGTAGTAAGGAATGTAAAATTAATTTACAAATAGTATAAAAAAAAAGTCGGGTTAATTCCTCCCAGATTATTTCACTACTTTTTTAATTCCCGAGCTAAAAGATATACCAACTTATCGATCGAGTAATTTACAATGTATTCGTACCAGAGTTTACACACTAACTACAAAAAAAGGCAAAAGTGTTACCCGAAATAGTGTAGCTTTTGTTGCTACCAAACATGGATATCAAATTCTCCCTTACACAGTGTAGCACCGTCGCATATCAAATTCTCCCTTACACAGCTTGACACGTATCATTTTTGCTGGCTGTGCATTCCGACGTGGCATTATTCGCTACACTGTGTAACGAATTATTTGCAAGCATATTTCGCTATACAGTGTAGCGAATTATGCCACGTGGCATTCTGGAAAAATTTACTGTTGGCGTGACAGTCTGGTAATTTTTTTGGCCAGGCGTGACAAAATGTTCACTGTTCCAGCATATGATGCATAATACACATCCCTTGCAACGGTAACCTGCTTGACAAGGCCATAATGTAAGTTTCAAACTTTTAAGCATTAAAGATACAACCTTACTTTTCTTCCCTACTAAAGATAAAACCTTAGTGTACCAAAAAAAGAAAAAAGAGAGAAAAAAGAAAGCTGAAAAAAAGGAAGAGAAAATTTAGAGCTCCCGGCCCTTTGGTCCCGTGAGAGAGAGAAAAGTAGAGAGTTTATTGAAAAGAGGAGAGAGAGAGGGAGAAGAAAAAAGAAAAAAGGGACCAGAGAATAAATTTTTCAAAAAAAGCCACTGTAAAGATACGTCCGTGTTTGGTGCAAAGTGACGTGTATGAATATATTGATAGATGTATATGATACTTACAAACTCAATATATTGAGACCCTTGAGCATACTATCATAGCCAATTTGTTGAATTAGAAATACTAAAAAAAAATTAATAAATTTGAGTTAATGTAAAGTCATTGACTGAATGTGACATTGTCCACATAGGCAAAATTTTGAATATTGAACAGGTATTTTATTTTATTTGAGAGATTTGTTAAAATTATCAAAACTATTTTTCAAATTGATCCTATGTATTAAAATAATCATTTTTTTTGTTATTTTCTCAACTCCAGCTACTCTCCAGTTCTTTACCTTTTCTGTATTATTTGTATGATATTATTTGTAGTACTTTCACTATAACACAAGACAAATCAAGTGCCTATTAGGTATATGTATTTTTTTCTTTATTATTTCTCCTTGATTTATTAATTAATGATTAATTCAGAAGATAGGGATTTAAATAGAAGATAATTTTTCCTTTTTTGGAAAAGGAGCTCCCAAAGAATTATGCATCGGGAGTATATTAAAAAAATCCCACGTTATATTTAGGTACGGCCTGGGTCTCTATTGATGTTTGGTTGACCAAAATTTTTCCTGCGAATATTTGGGTAAGTTATAAGTTGGTGTTTGGTTGACCATAATTTATGCTTCGAATATTTGTGTAAGTTTCTGAGTTGATATTTGGTTGACCAAAATTTATCTGTGTTGAATTTAGATTTTAATGTAGTTAGTTACTTTAGTGAATATGAAAATATTTCAAAAATTGTTTTTCCAACCCAAGCGGAAGCACAGCCTTTACATTCCATTTTTGTTGTAGTTGCTCTCTGGTCCATAAAGCTTCTACAGGCCTTGCAGCTATTCAAGAAGCTTAACATTTCTCTTTTTCTTTTTGGGTAAAAGTTTTCATTTTGCACGTTTTCTATTTTGTATTTGGGATAGGTTATACTTACTACCTAATTTTTTTACTACCTTTTACTACCAAATCTTAACCATTGATTCCGTCAATCTAACGATTATAATTTATGGGGTCATATTTATTAATTAATTATTAATTTGTAATAAATTATAATCGTTACATTGACGGAAATCAACGGTTAAGATTTGGTAGTAAAAGATAGTAAGAAAAATAGATAGTAAGTATAACCTTTCCCTTTGTATTTTATCATGGGTTCCACTTTAATTTTCCCATGATATCTTATGATCCAACCTTTCAATATTACTAAGAGTAAGGATATTCTAATTTCTAACTACCAAAATTTTCACTATTAATTTATTACCCATCACATCACCATTGGATCAGAAAGAGAAGATGTTAAAAAGTTGTTGAAAAGAGAGAAAAAGTTAATCTAATTATGATTAGATAGATAGTAAGTTGGTAGTGAAAATTTTTGATAGTTAGAATATCATCCTCTATTATTAATTTGATTTTTCTGGGTTTGTTCATTTCTGTGTGTAAAACTCCAATCTTTGTGGGGGAAAAAAGAGAGAGCTCAGAGCAATTTCGTTAAGAAACTATGATTGCATTTTCATATCAAATTCACACTAATAAACAACTATCATGTGTGGTGTACCAATGCACCCTAACTTGTTAGGTGCATGATAGAATATTGCTGTATAATAAATTGATAATTTTACATTTGCATTTTTTTTAACTTTTTTATATTATTCATAGATTCATAAATTAATCGATTAATCTTATCCGAACAAGTTATGACTATATTGACAACAAAACACTCCTTATCAAATTTTTACACAATTGCGTTATTAGTATTGAACTCAAAATTATTAGTTAACTCTTACATTAATAGTGACATTAATCCATTCAAGTAAAATTGAGAGAATCGAAGTCATATTAGTGATTTTGGCATTTCACGACATTAAATTTGCGGTACACAATCTCTCCTCCATATACTTGCTCCACCACAACAAATAAATAAAAGAGAGCTGGGGTATAGGTCCTTAACCAATGGGAGCACATGATCCTACTGGATTTTAAAAT
Source organism: Gastrolobium villosum (assembly GCA_032173675.1). Classification (NCBI taxonomy): domain Eukaryota; kingdom Viridiplantae; phylum Streptophyta; class Magnoliopsida; order Fabales; family Fabaceae; genus Gastrolobium; species Gastrolobium villosum. The sequence continues at coordinate 1,112 of JAVKPL010005456.1, read as the reverse complement.
TGTCTATTGACATTTTTGCTCATTATATATTGGCTTAAACTTTGTCTTTTATCATGTCAAAATGAGTAGATAAAAAAAAATTAGAAATCATCAACTTTAATTTATTGCTGTTGTGGCTTTTAATGTGATACTACATGATGGATGGGGATATTAATCATAAATTATTCTGGTTTGGATATTGATGATGCATGGTGGGTGGGTCCTTAACTCTTGGTGTGCATGGAGTGCAGCATGATGCTGCATTGCCTTATTTCAAACAGAGAAGCCAATAATAATCACCTTTACCACGGTACATGTTGATTTCCAAATTCTTTGCGGTATCATGTTCACTCTTATCGTATTACATATGGTTCTAATTCGAAATACTAGTACAACATATTAGCTTTTGATAATTTATATTTTGGTAAAGTAAAGTACCGAACATTAATAAACAAGCGACCGACCAATTTCCTTGTATGTGTATATTCAACGTCCACGCTTTGTAGCACCATCATGTGAGTTTATATATATAGGAATATAGGAGGGTAAAGATAAAACGCACCAGGGAGAAGGAATGCGAGGGAAATGTTAGGATGGCACGTACATCATATTAAATAATATTTTTAGTGGCTTACAGGCGTAGCCCATATTATTTGCCAAAATAGGTCATGGAAGGATAACAAAAAGAGGAGTCTACAACTGGTCCATTGCGTGGCCTTTTGCAAAGATAGGGCAGCGTGGATTACGACTGCAACCATGTTATCTTAAACTGGTTAAAATGGTAATCGCCTCTTGCCATGGAGTTGTCATATATAGAATTAACCTTGACTATGCACCTTTAATTTGGTGAGTCGATTTCAAATTCTTTGGGTATATGGAGGGGGCCATCTTTATTATGATGGTGACTTGAAGTGAACGATGTGTAAAATAAAGCTTTTTAATATCCAAAGAAAGCAATTATGACTTTTCTAAGAACCTGGCAACTTCTACATGTAACGCTCCAAAGCATCAAAGCAGAAATGCTAACAATATTTTATATATTGTGAGTTCAGGGCATTAAAGACATCGCCTAAGTTTGGTACAAGGGTATAAAAAAATTACTCATACATCTTCTTTGCTAAACGTCGGTGATG